>JAZAYU010000765.1:0-158710 GCA_038501625.1 Corbicula japonica | reverse complement strand
TAATGTCTATTTATTGATTTTTGGTAACATTGATTTCCTCTTAAAACATGATTTCCTTGTCTACATGGGTCATTGCAACCAAACAGTAAAACATGCAGTTGCATTCCTCATTGTTTGATTACTGTGTTCTATATCAGCCACTCAGATTGCTGATATAAACTTCCTGTTATGATTTCCTGTTATGACTTCCAGGTTCCTGTTGTGCAAATTTCACTTGGAATAACCTTGGAATATGACCCCGTTAACGCAAACCTCTTGATACTGATTTTCATTGCATATTGTTATATTGTTGTTAAATTATAACAATTTCGTTAAAAATTGACATTCTTTGTGGCACAAATCATTAAAGACGGTGTTGACATTCGACAAAATCCGTCGTTTTTGGGTGAATATGGGGTCAATTATATACTCACGCTAAATATGTACTTCTTACATTAATTAAACATCTTTATTTATAATACATAGCCAAGCTTTATATAAACCAATGACCCGACTTTGTCCATGATTCGTTTGCAAGAGACATCTTATTCCAATGAAAGATGCAAAGCCAGATTCGCAATTGGAGCACTTGCATAAAATCCGTGATTGTGGCTGTTCAGACATAGATTCAGGACCATATAACCGTCGAAAACTTCCTCACATATTTCTATCATAACTATATAGCCAGCTTTAGTTCATAAATTTATTTTCTCAATACAGATATACCTCAACAATAGTCAAAGAACATGTCTCAAATAACTTTTTAAAAATCAATACCGAATAAGAAAATATAAGCATGTTAAATTCTGCCCAGTCTATATCAAATATGGTGTGCCAAAGTCCAATAGCTATACAAAATAATAAAATTTGATCTTTATATAGCCTGCTTAAACATGCTATGAATTTCCGTCAAAAATAAGTAATTTTTAAAAATACACAGCCTCCAATAAGTTAATATTATATTTTAAATACGTTTAATACCAAAAAGTAATCTTTTAATTTAAACGATCTTAAGATTAGCAAATATTTTCTGTTCAAACGCTAATAATGTGCGTACCTTGTTTGAATTTTTGATGTGATAAACATTAAAAAAATACACAAACAAAATGATCACAAAGGACAAGGGACGACCTTGGCTGAAATTCGCCCACTTTTTTGGTGAAAAACTAATTAATTTCATCACAACTTTTGTTCGTGCCCCAATCTAGTTTATTACATACTTGTTATGTTTTCGTGTATATTTCATGACGTCAGCACGTTATGACGTCATGGGAACGACTAGAACCGCGCGCTTTTCGTCGAATTTTGAATTATTTGCCAATTTTTCACGCTTCTTTTATAAAAGTCATATAGAGCGCATGCGACAACCACTTCTAAATTTTCCCAGATCATCACAAGTGTGATGTTACTTCTCCCAGAAAATTATTTTTGTGGTTGTTGCATGCGCTCATAGTTTATTTTTATATTTTATTTTAATAAAACAGATCATTTTCTTAATTGGTTTTTGATTTGTTTGACCACCCGCAAATCGGTAAATGCTCGAGGCAAAGGACGTCGGTTTTCCCTGTTACCGGACTTTACACATGCCCCACTGCGTCGAATTCGACCATATCACCGGACAACGAAGACGTCTGCAGTTATCGATACTATTGATTTCATCGTAAGAAAACTCCCTTTTAAGCCTTATTCCTATTGTTTCCTTACAATAAACAGAGTTAATAAGTAAAAATGCCGATTTTCTGTTTTAAATTAAATCATGCATAATATATTATAGTATTTATTGTCACACATATTGTTTAAATACGGTCCAGTTGAAAAAAAAAAAGAGTTTTATTGTTAAAAAAAATAATGAGTCTAGGTCGTTGTTGTCGATAGTTGTTGTGAGGAAACAGACATAAAGGGACGTAATTCATAAAAATAAAAACCCTTATTTTGTTAAATTTTACCTCATTTTACATTTGGAAAGTCCAAATAGCCACAGAATTTATTAACAAAAATAAGTTATATTACCATTTAAATATATTTTACAATTTTAATCTATTTATAAGCTGTACAGTCCAATTACAGGGAGTTAATTCGTTTGCTTTTTTATTTTAGGATTCAAAAAATGCCTCCTAAAAAGATTACACCTGCCTGGTATGCTCAAACGTGTTAAACAGAAAGAAAGGCGACCATTGACAGGTCCAAACAACAAAGCTTTACGGAAATACTTGAGTAAATGTTTCATGATTGAAACCGTCAATCCCACTGATGTCATTTGCAATAAATGTCGCCAGAAATTTTACAGCAGTTCTAAGACACGCTCACCACCCAATGAATAACCCCCGTCCGAAAATGCGTCTTGTTCAAAATCAATTCTGAGTCCTTCGGTGCCACTTCATATTCAATCAAGTGGATACAGTCACGGCACGTGTCCGATATGCAACACACTCAAAAATAAACTAACTTCAGTACCCAAACAAGCTGTCTTGAAACTTTTTGCAGAAACAGGTGTATTGCTTGATTCGAAAGCCCGTTGCTGTTCTAATCATCTAACAGATGGCATGTTTCATAGTGAATTTACTGTGCTAGGAAAGAAAAATGCCAAAACTGTAATGAGCAAAACTAACATTTCAAAATTAATTGAAAATCTGAGACAAATTGTTAGTCGCCAAGTGAAAGTTAGACTTGACTTCGACACCCCAGGAATGATTAGCGAGTCCGACTATTTAAATCTGACTGGCCTAACCAAAGTCCAGTTTGATCAGTTTGATGATCTGTGTGCTTATGCTTGCCGTAGTGCGCGTAAAAACATACAGTGTTCACGTCAAATCACGAATGGAACTTTCATTTAAAATATACCAATGGAAAGAGAATAAGATAAAGAAAATGACTGGCATCTCTGATTTCCGATTAAATGGTTGCTTGTATATGGTACCTCTATGGTTGAATGACACTCCTGGTTGCTGTTGATTCTGTTAAAATAACCTTGACAACCGCCCATAAGGCAATGTGGTGTAGATCACAATAAAAAATCCGCCTTCGTGCATCATAGACGACCAGGCCTCAAGGTAACCTGAGCTTGGAAACCAGTCTCAAATCTCAAGCATCTGATTGGCTGAAATGGCGACTGGTCGCAATTTCAGCCAATCAGATGCTTGAGATTTGAGACTGGTTTCCATGCTCAGTTTTATATCATTTGGCGTTGTTCGAGATACAATCATACTTTACATGCAGGATTATGGCTTAAATAGCAAAAAGGTATCAATTAGGAGGCCAAAAACAAGGATTAATGATTCTATCCGATAGAAAACAATTAGATAAATTGTTAATCATAAAAAATGAGTCTAGCCAATAAGCGGACCAAAACACATTACATGTTAATGCATGATATGCAAATTACAACATATAATGAGCATAATGTGGGTAGATAAGTAAGGCGATAATGACCTCGGTTCGAAGACCAGTAGAGCGTTAATGTCTTCTTTGTTGGTAGACCAGTAGAGCGTTTATGTCTTCTTTAATGGTAGACCAGTAGAGCGTTAATGTCTTCTTTGTTGGTAGACCAGTAGAGCGTTAATGTCCTCTTTGTTGGAAGACCAGTAGAGCGTTAATGTCTTCTTTGATGGTAGACCAGTAGAGCGTTAATGTCTTCTTTGATGGTAAACCAGTAGAGCGTTAATGTCTTCTTTGTTGGTAGACCAGTAGAGCGTTAATGTCCTCTTTGTTGGTAGACCAGTAGAGCGTTAATGTCTTCTTTGATGGTAGACCAGTAGAGCGTTGATGTCTTCTTTGATGGAAGACCAGTAGAGCGTTAATGTCTTCTTTGATGGTAGACCAGTAGAGCGTTGATGTCTTCTTTGTTGGTAGACCAGTAGAGCGTTAATGTCCTCTTTGTTGGTAGACCAGTAGAGCGTTTATGTCCTCTTTGTTGGTAGACCAGTAGAGCGTTAATGTCTTCTTTGTTGGTAGACCAGTAGAGGGATTATCACATATTGCTTCGCAGTCCAGTAGTGGTTATGACCTCCCGTAACAATGGTCGGGTCGAGTGACAGCGATTACGGCCTTAAAGCCTGTCTCACACAGAACCGTACATACAACCGAACCAACCGTGTCCTTATCCGAGTTACACTCGGGCCATTCGAGTGTATCCGTGAAAGCCGTGTATGATTTTTAAAACTTTTAAAAAACTGACTCGCGTGCCATGTCCGTGTATGATCGTATAAGCGATCGTACAAGACCGTGAGAGACCGTGTTAGACCGTACGAGACCGTATATACAATCGCACATGAAGTTCACTCCACGAGTGAGCTCAACCGTGTCAATATCGTATATAAATCGTATCGAACAAAAGTCGGTGGGACCGTATGTAAACCCTGTAAATGTCCAGTTAATCGAGTATAAGTCGTGTTTAATCGAACTAGGCCGTAACAGACCGTACTAGACCGTACTTGGAACTGTACAACAATCGTATGAAAATCGTTTGAAAATCGTGTTCAAACCGTGACAAACCTTGCCTGACCGAGTATATCCGTGCTTTGTTCGTACATACTCGTGCTAAATTCGAGTCTTAACTCATCCCCAGACACGGTTGGAGCTCAATACTCGTACCAGTCAACCCGTGTATAACCGAGTACACCGTATTGGAACCGTGTGCCCAACCGTGTTCTGTGTGAGACAGGCTTAAGCCTTTCTCACACAGAACACACGGCTTATACGGTTGGTCACCCGTGAAAACCGTACATACAACCGAACCAACCGTGTCCTTATCCGAGTTACACTCGGGTCATTCGAGTGTATTCGTGAAAGCCGTGTATGATTTTAAAAACTTTTAAAAAACTGACACGGGTGCCATGTCCGTGTATGATCGTATAAGCGATCGTACAAGACCGTGAGAGACCGTGTGAGACCGTACGAGACCGTATATACAATCGCACATGAAGTTCACTCCACGAGTGAGCTCAACCGTGTCAATATCGTATATAAAACGTATCGAACAAAAGTCGGTGGGACCGTATGTAAACCCTGTAATTGTCCAGTTAATCGAGTATAAGTCGTGTTTAATCGTACTAGGTCGTAACAGACCGTACTAGACCGTACTTGGAACTGTACAACAATCGTATGAAAATCGTTTGCAAATCGTGTTCAAACCGTGACAAACCTTGCCTGACCGAGTATATCCGTGCTTTGTTCGTACATACTCGTGCTAAATTCGAGTCTAAACTCATCCCCAGGCACGGTTGGAGCTCAATACTCGTACCAGTCAATCCGTGTATAACCGAGTATACCGTATTGGAACCGTGTGCCCAACCGTGTTCTGTGTGAGACAGGCTTCATGGACGGTAGTCCGGTAGAACAGTTATTAATTCCCGCTTGGTAGACTTATAGATAGAGATTTAACCTCTGTGTTAATAGAATTAAAGAACGAATATGACCCTTTTTGCTTAGGTACTATGACCTTTTAGAAATTAGGTATGAAAAGCGATTATGAAATCGTGTTGAGAGACTTATAGAACGATTATATATGATCTCGTTATGGCTAAAGAAGTAGAGCCGTGTGTGATCAATTAGAACATCAAAGCGATTCTGATCTTTCGATCTTCTGAGTTTAATGAAAGTTAGCAGTAAAGATTCATTCATCGAAAGTAATAAAGAGTATAAAGTAATAATATTCAATCCAATATTTGTATTTTTGTCCCTAACTCAGTGTTATATAACAACAACACCCTTGAAATGTAATTTTAGTACATATGTGATATAATAGATAAAAGGAATTAGCGAAATCTAATATGAAAACAAAACACTCAGTATGTTTATATATCTTCTATGACTTTCTCAAGAGAATCAATCTGTCTTTTGACCTAGCGTCCCTCCACAATCCGATATAGAGGAGTATTCCCAAAATCTGAAAGCAAACATTTAAAATATTTTATAAATTAAATTAATTTAGATGTTTTTTTGTGTTGAACATATATTTAAACGTGCATACTTTTTGCCCGAATATTTATATATGAAGACAAAACCATCTGGTAATATCATATTGTCTAACGTTGATATAAATAATTCATTTTTATTATTGTTTTTTTACAATCTTTCGGAATAAATGACACATTATTTGAATTTCAAAATATTGTCACGATACGCGACAATATACGCGATAAAAGACTATTTTTTCGTTTGTAGAAACTGAGCCTGTTTGAAAAAGCTTAACGTACACAAGTAACCACTATATTTTATTGAAAGGAACACCTTTCTTTCTGTACTTTTTTTATTCAAATACTAAACTTATTTAACTAAACTAAACAATTGATTTCCGATGAAATATGGAAAAACTTCATTGCAATAAAACGCACAAAACCAGCTTATATTCCATTGACAGTTGTATTTTTTCACTTATTCAACAGTTGATTTCATCACGTGGTTAAAATATTCAAACAAGCCCGAGTGACAATATCCAAAACATTACTGGTTGTAATAATTAAACAATGCCGATGTATTGAAACCACGCCGAAATATTGAAACCATGCCGATGTATTGAAACCACGCCGAAATATTGAAACCATGCCGATGTATTGAATCCACGCCGAAATAGTGAAACCATGCTGATGTATTGAAACCACGCCGAAATATTGAAACCATGCCGATGTATTGAAACCACGCCGAAATATTGAAACCACGCCGATGTATTGAAACCACGCCGAAATATTGAAACCATGCCGATGTATTGAAACCACGCCGAAATATTGAAACCATGCCGATGTATTGAAACCACGCCGAAATATTGAAACCACGCCGAGATATTAAAAACTAGCAAAGATATAGAAACCACCCCGAGATTTTGAAACCCTGCTGAGATATTGAAACAATGCCGAGATAGTGAAACCACCCCGAGATATTGAGACCTATCCGAGATATTGAGACTTATCCAAGATTTTGAAACCCTGCCGAGATATTGAAACCCTGCCGAGATTTTGAAACCCTGCCGAGATTTTGAAACCCTGCCGAGATATTACCACCCTGCCGAGATATTGAAACCCTGCCGAGATTTTGAAACCCTGCCGAGATTTTGAAACCCTGCCGAGATATTGAAACCCTGCCGAGATTTTGAAACCCTGCCGAGATTTTGAAACCCTGCCGAGATTTTGAAACCCTGCCGAGATATTGAAACCACCCCGAGATATTCAGACCTATCCGAGATTTTGAAACCCTGCCGAGATTTTGAAACCCTGCAGAGATATTGAAACCATGCCGAGATATTGAAACCACTCCGAGATATTGAGACCTATCCGAGATATTGAGACTTATCCGAGATTTTGAAACCCTGCCGAGATATTGAAACCCTGTCGAGATTTTGAAACCCTGCAGAGATATTGAAACCATGCCGAGATATTGAAACAACCCCGAGATATTGAGACCTATCCGAGATATTGAGACATCCGAGATTTTAAAACCCTGCCGAGATATTGAAACCCTGCCGAGATTTTGAAACCCTGCCGAGATATTGAAACCCGGCCGAGATTTTGAAACCCTGCCGAGATATTGAAGTCCTGCCGTGATTTTGAAACCCTGCCGAGATATTGAAACCCTGCCGAGATTTTGAAACCCTGCCGAGATATTGAAACCCTGCCGAGATTTTGAAACTACATCGAAATATTGAAATCATGCCGAGATTTTGAAACCACACGGAGATATTGAAACCATGCCGAGATATTGAAACCACGCTGACATATTGAAACCATGCCGAGATTTTGAAACCATGCCGAGATTTTGAAACACTGCCTAGATATTGAAACCCTGCCGAGATATTGAAACAAAATAATTGTTTCCGAGTTCTATTAACTGGTACGAAACGTGCTCAGCGATTTTTAGATACTTGAGATAGTAAACCTAACCCTAACCAAGCATCAAGATTATAAAACTGAGAGTGGAAACTAGTCTCAAATCTCAATGAGCTGATTGACTGAAATTGAGACTGGTCAGCCAATGAGATGCTTGAGTTTTGAGATTGGTTTCAGTTTTAAAATCTTCAGTCTTGAGATGAAGTTCCGGTCTTTTAACTTGTGCCTAAGGTTATAAAACTGTGCATGGATACCAGTCTCAAATCTCAAGCATTTGATTGGCTGAAATGGCGACTGGTCGCCATTTCAGCCAATCAGATACTTGAGAATTGTGACTGGTTTACAATCTAAGTTTTATAACCTTCAGCCCTGGAGTGTTTTTATCTTACCTCAAGAAAGGCTAATCCAGAGCTGACAAAGATTGCTACACTTTTTCCCATGTTACAACTTTCCCTAATACTTTGAAGGCAACCCTAAAACAAAATGCAATAATATTATACCATTTTTGTCAAAAAACATTTCATATTTCATTTCACATTGATTAGAGGCCAGAACATCAACAGAAGCTAAGCTGACTGCTTCTTAGGCCAATAGGCCTACCAGCATTTACATAGTGGAGGAAGACCCCAGGTGTCCCTCCGGACAATTTTCAGGTCCGAGCGGGCACCTAAGTAGAACCACCGACGTTCCGCAAGCTAGCTGGCAAGCTTCCTCGCATTAAAGATCCAGACCCTGGTAGGTTTCGAACTCACAGCGGTGAAGGGCAAGTGATTCTCAGTCGAAAACCTTAACCACTCGGCCACGGACGCCCATGAAATGGTCGCCCAAGGGAAATGTTGTGTGCGGTATCGAGGCTCATTCGCAGACATTTTAATGAGGGATGTATTTTCCAATCGGAACCCAGAATTGTGATACTGTCTCTACTTGATATAAACTTCTTTTTCTTAAACCACGGCGATGAATATTTTTCTCATTCAAAAAAGTTTCATTGCATGATTCTTATTTCATGGCGTGTAAGATTCCAAGAAATTAACACAGATAAGTTCTGAACGTTTTAACAACTGTTGTTGCTGTAAAATATGACTGATGGCGATCAAAATTTCAAGACAGCATGTGTGAATATACATACCATTGTATTCAGATATTGAAACGAATGAGAGGTATTTTCATTCATGTAGTCGTGAGCCTCTTTCTGAGTTTTTGAAATCGCCTCTTTGTCTGGTTCCACATACTCGGGATTGTTATGGCAACATGTGGACGGTACAAACGTATCCTGAATGAGTTTCATAAAAAGTAACAAGGATATTTTAAAATGTATAGGCAACGTTACAGATGATTTATTATACAAATAAATACTAATGTTGAGGTCGATATGTAGTTTTGCGGACCTGGGTAGTGTGATATCGACCGAGGACGAAGTCAGGCTTTATGTGAGAAAATGAAAAAAAAAGGAGAAAAGTGATTTTAAATCACGGATATTTCACGGGTATGTACAATTTAATCAGATTTCAACCATGAGATGTGACGAAACCACGGAAAACAATTACAAAACTTAAACTAAAATCGCTGGGCCCATTATCGATAATGGCCCATCCATTTCATAAGTTAATGCCATGCGACATTGAATAAGTCGTCACTTAAATTTGTTACTATTTATAGTAACACATGTAATACTATTGTTTATAGATAAGTGTGACGTAATTGACTTCTTATTTACCAAAGAGGTAATACAAATATCAGACATTGACTGAGCACTGTTTGAAAATAAGACATATGCACACGTTTGAATTTGTCATGGCGTTTTAAAAAGTGCTAATGTTCGTTAGTTAGGCCAGACTTAAAATGTTCTTTGTTTCCCCATCCCGACCCAAGCAAATTTAGCATGGGTAGGTAGGTAGGTCAAACTATATTTTTTATTTGAAATTTTTCGGAACAATTATCCACATTTAGATATTCCAAGAATAACTCCAAAGGGAATACCAAAACTTTAAAATATATAGGGACCAAGTTTAAATGTAAATAGATAATTGTCTTTCTGCAAAATGACCAAGTCGTCCTTGTGATAAGCCTGCCCAGGAATAGTGCTATATAAATAATGAAATAAACGTCCTTATTACTTAAATCTGAAATCCAATGTAATACAAATTTCACATTTTGACAATGAAAACTTTAAGTACTGTAATTATTATTGATTTAATTGAGATATATTCAGGTACTGATCATCTCAGTGTTGCAACATGAAACAGGGCACTCTGACACCAAATCAAGTGTTGCAAATAGGACAGCCGGTAATATTCATTTGCTTTTAATTTCCATGTTCAATTACCAACAGGCTGAACAAATTCGTCATCACACATTGTCAACTTTGTTGACAATCTACAATTTTTTTTGAATACCAAAGAACGACTGGTGTCTAAATTTCAACAGACACGCAAACAGAATGTGACCGAGTTCATTTTTATACAGAATAAGAAACAATAAAATGGTTGAGATGTACATGTAATCCTACACTTATTACGCTACTTCCGGTTTAAAAAGATAACTTAATTCGACTGCCTATCGCCTGTCTTTCAAACGAATTCACACTTTGATCCTATGAAACTTTGTTAAACTTCCATTTCATTGTTTCCGTGAAACGAAAGTCAACACAGACAACAAAGCCATTTAATATTTCGATAACATCGAAACTGAATGGCCTAGACGCCGGCATTTGCTTTTTGATCCAGGAAATGTCCCCAGTTTAAGACAGAATTTCCTCTGCCAACGCTAGACAGCCCAAGCTAACTTTTTCATTACATGACCGCTAGATGATGTTATCTAATTTGCGATTGGACAATAGGAATCAGGCAACCAATCACCAATCATTTTACTGTGACTGAATGGAAGTAACCGGAGTTTATAAAGATGAAAAGGTTGCTTCTCTTAGATTTATAGTCGCCGGACAGAAAGACCTAGGACATGCGACATTTAACCGGGCCGTAGCAAATCTGTCTGACCTTTTCGATGGTCCGACGCCTTTCGCGAGGTGTGCGGTTTGGCCATTTTCTCATGCGTTATCAACAAGCGTCTGATAACCGACTGATCTAATACTTGCGATCAGCTTCGTACTCAAAATGATTGGAAAATTCGTTTTTTATCTCCAGGTTTTTCTTTCCAAATAAAAAAATTATATCATTTAGGTTACGGCGATAAAATTTTTCGGGTCGGGCCTATTTTTTCGGGTCGGTCGTGGATGGGGAAACAAACAATATTTTATTTTAGGCCTTATTGTTAGGTTATTTTTTTTTTTTACAAAAATTGAGTGTCCAAACCTTAACAACTGTTACCTAACAACAAGCAATTTTTACATTATGCAAAAATAAACATTTTATATTTAAAAGTTTTCTAACAAAGAGTTCTTCCATTGATTCAACAATAACAAATATAACGATTAGAAGTTTAAATTAGATTTAAAAGTTAGCCTAAAAAACTGTATCACTAAATGAAACTTATAGTCTAATAATTTCTGAAAGAAGAGTTTCATTTTTGTTACTTTTACAACTATCTGATGGTCATTTTGGACGCCCTCTTGAATTTCCAGATTACAACACTTTTATACACATACTGTCCTCGAAATAAGCTTAAATTTATATTGATACTGTTTGTAGCATTTTTAACTTGATATCTGCTTTGCACACTAGGATACACTTCTATTACATCGAACACAAGCTTATGAATTCTGTTCATAAGCAAAATCATCGAACATACTATATATACTATAGTTCGATTTTACGCGTTGAGCCGTGAATGTACTTTTGTATTTATAGATTTTTGGAATATTCCACGAAATAGGGATGTTAGATATTCCCATCATAGCTCATTATGTTGAAATTGTATAAGCCTGTAACAAAAGATTTCATGACCGTGGCAGTAACGCTTCTGATTTCTAGTAATATGACACAGACTTGTGTGTTCGAATCCCATGAGGAGATTTCATGTTTGTTCTGTTTTAATGTCTTTTTTTTTCAATACATTCATGTAAAAACCGACAAAAAATGTCATTTAACCGTACAAATTTCGAGAAAGCTTTTAACAAGCGGGTTGTCGCGATCGATGCTTACTCAAACACAGTTTTTGGTCGATGCCAAAACATTGTACAAAGTGGTTTTGAATAATGTAAATTATAAAAGAAAAAGAATGTAACAACAAGAGTTTACAGAACGCAATGTTTCCTAACTGTCAACGTTCCTTTGGTAAAGAGGTGTATGGGGTCAGGGCAAGCTGCTCAACAAAAATATATTGTTAAAAATGGAATGAACATGAACAAAAATAAAAGGGGGTTGCAAAATATAAAGATAGAAAAGCTCAATAATATTAAAAAAAATCATATGAACTAAATTAAAATTATAAGAAGGAAATGAAAGACAAAACAAAAAGTTTCTCTAACTGGATTCGAACATGCAATGTTTAGCATCATAGCCCGAGATCTTATCCACTGAGCTATTGCGTCGTGACTAAATATCTGCTGCTTTTAACAAGTTTTAATGTCATATAAGTAAAGAAATGTAACGGTAACTCGGTAAAATGACGCACTTTACCTATTTAGTATTATAACAGTGGACTTGTCCGAAAGGTCACAGCTCACGGGTCAAAATTGAACTATACTTTGTTGACCACAACCTCGGTGTAGAAAGATACGTCGATGTAATCATTGACCCCTCTTAAGCCACAACATTGATGCTGAAAACAAGCATAATTGAAGACAATTATAATATATAATTACATTTCTTACATGAACAAAAATAAGAATAACGCAATTAGAATTTCCCATGAGCTCAGTGAAAACTTGCAGACTTTTTGTTTTTCTCTTAATTCCGCAGAATAGCTTTACATATGTTCGGTCGTATGACCACATCATTGAAAACTTAGACCATATATTTATACTGTGTAACAGTAAAAGTTAATTATTACGACGATTACGTTTTAAAATCGAGGGTAGACAGATACCTTAAAGGTCAAAGGAATGAATTGTAGAAAATATCCGGCAAATTATAAGAAGTGAAACATAAACTGCGATTTCCGTTTAATTGGAATAAACAAATAAAATAGCACGTGCTAAAGCAAAAAAGAATGACCGTTAACATAAGACCTCTGAAATTTGCAAACAAGACATAAAATCGGGGGTTTAGGGGGTTGGGAATGAGTGGCGGGATCTCGTACAACCCTTTCTATTTAGAGAAAAGCGAGAAAATTGTTCTGCAAAGTGCAAAGTTCCTGCGACGTATCGGAAAACGTTTATTTTCATTAGGATGGGAAGTTGGTCAGATTCAACTAACTTTTATTACTTTAAGCTTTTTTGAAATTTGATGACAGGGAGTAGGATTCGATACGTGATGTATTAATCTGCATGTTGTGTGGGGAAGGTGTGTCTTATGGCTTGTATAATAGATTATATATGGAAATATTGTAAATAAAACACATAAGCTTTATCTGTTTCTTAATTCCTGTCATCGTGTTCATGCTGATTTGACTTTAATGGTTCTGGTCTCGGATAGGTCAAATTACTTTTATGCCTGACGATGCTATGAGCTTTTTATTTTTTGTATGTTTGCGTGCTTTTGTATGAAACATAATCGAGTTGATTGGGTTAGTTGTAGATTTTTTTTCACAAAGACAACTTGTACTTGTTTATTCATAAGAGAACCTGTTGGGTTAAGTGCGAGGCTGGTGCACCCAAAACCTAGTTTAACCCCCACCCCCCCCCCACCCCCCGAGGCAATTTTTTTTGCCAATCGACCGTTTCAAAGCGGTAACCCCAATGGTTCTCTTTTTCGTTAATTGTTTGTGGCGTCTTATTCGAATTTGATATACTTATATAACAAATATTCTTAATTTTCCTCTCTTCTTTTTCGCTGCGTGGGGAGGCTGTGTTTTGTGAGTGTGGCGATTACTGATATGCATATTTCACTTCTTTTGAAATTGATCGTTTTATGAACCATGCTCATTCTTCATGTCTTCTTATTGGCTGTGTGGCGAGGTTGTGTCCTCTGAATGTGGCTATTCCTGGGATGCATGGTTCACTTTTTGTATGCAACATTTTCGAATTGATGGGTTGGTTGAAGCTCATACCGAAATAACCTGTATTTGTTTGTTCATTCGAGCACCTGTTGGGATAAGTGCACCCTATAACCCTAAATTGATTGTCACAGTAGTATCTGGGCCTCTTTGGAGGCAAACAAACATTACGTAACATGACTTAGATAGCGGCCATCTTGTTACTAAAAATAAAACTGACGTCATCTTTTGTCATTAAATAGGACAAAGGTCATATTTTGAAAAATAAGATCATAATAAATTTATTACATGATTTTCTGAAAAAAATATTTTACATCATTTTCTAAAAAAAGATTATATTACATCATTTTCTGACAAACAAATTATATTACATCATTGAAAAAAAGATTATATTACATCATTTTCTAAAAATAAGATCACTAATAATGTTTTTCATCATTTTCTGAAAAAAAAATCATTTTCTAAAAAAGATTACACATTATATAACATCATTTTCTGTAAAAAAGACGTCATGTTGTTTTAGAAATTATAAAAAAGTTAGAAATAAAAAATATCGCAAATACCTGTTCTGATGTTCACTCGCCGGTGGCCAGCGACTAAATGAACATCAACGTTCAAAGATATAATTAGTAGAAAACCGTTTCTATTGGTTTTATTCTTTCCATTCATTCTTTTTATTGTTAGAGTCAAAACTACCGGATAATGACGTTTTCTATAGAACCACATTCCCTTCATTGTTATAGTCAATAATATAAGGACAAAAGCCATTAAGCCTCTATTGATACGTCGGTTCTATAGCATTCCATTATTTTTTCTACATCAGTCAGTGTACTCAAGCTTATCAAGTAATGTAATAGATGTGAAAACCTTGTACATCGATACATATAATTCTGCTTTAGTTACATGTGATTGTTATTGACTTTAAGACTTTGTCATTGATCATTTTACACTAGACCATGATATGTAGTGTAAATAGCAGAGAACTGCTCACTGAACTGTTAATGGAACTTTATTTTTCTGATTATAAGAAACCTTTCAGAAACCCTGAAAGGTTATAAATGCATTGGTTGAATTTATAAATATCATCCCAGTTATAGGAATGTATCATAGAGAAGAATTGCAATAGTAGGATGTTCCATTTAAAGGTATGTTTTCAAAATGATCTTAATATAACTGATCAATTATCTTTCCAGGAAAAGTGGCAGTATGGTTCGTCTGAAGGTCCATCCCCCAGGTAACTATGCCGCGCCAACTCCACATCAAGGCTCCACCACCTGTTCTAAGGCTGGCAAATCTGATAGTGATGACCCCTCCTTCCAGGAGTTCACCATCTGTGATGATAAGAAAACTCTCCTCAGCTCGGCATTTGTAAGCTTTAAACCATTCTGTGTGGAAAACAAACTGAAATCCAAGCCTTGCTTCAGTCTCTCTCCTTTGAGAACTATGAGACTATAGATGTGCTTGCTTATAAAATTCTACTCTAGCTGTGATAAGAAAAGCATGCTTTATTGAATCAGTCCAATAACAGTCTAAATGTTCAGCAGTATGTTAAAACTCCTTATCCTGACCACATTGATAATGAGATCACAGGTTCTAAAGTTTTTTTAACACCTAACTGTTCATTCTGAGTGGTTTAAATAGCAGGATTTTAATGTAAATTCATGTCAGTGACACTGCTTCAATGTTTACAAATTTACCAATAAACTTTTTAAAAAGTAGCAATGTTTTTGACACTTTAGTTGCAAAAAAGATTTTTACACCAGTTTTGCATCATGAATCATACTGAAATGATCGATTAAACATAGTTGCAAGTGCTGTGTAAATATATTCCATGTAATTTATATTGTGATTTTGTGATTGTAAGATGTTGTGACTGTGCAGAACTTCAAGGCAGGCATTTATCCCAAACAGGCTAATATGGATGTTGGTGTGTTAGTAGAGAAAGATATTGGGTAATAGAGTATATAAAAAATGTCAAGAATATTATTATATTCTTTGAAATAAAACATTTATTCCCAAAAATGACCTATGTTGTTCTTTGCAAATTTAAAGAATGATTTTTAAGCCAAGAGGTCAAATTGTTCTGTCTGTGTGTCTGCACTGTCAAACATCTTTCAAAATTTAATATTAGTACTGAATTATATTTTTTGCAATAAACCTTTAAAGAATTTTATCTGTTATGATTGCAGAGTGTAGACACTCACAGACAGGCAGCCCTCCATGGAATGTTGTGTTTGGAGGAGAACTTTGTTGACTTATGAATGACGGTATCAACATGTTTTCGCGACCACTACGTCCCTATGTCATCACCAGCTCCCAGCATGCTGTGCTGTTCTGGAATATCAAGAAGGTAATTGTTATTTTAATAATTGGGACAGCAATGCCTGAAATATGTGAAATGAGTCGAGTTTTGTAATTGCACTAACCTTTGTTCAATTTAGAAAAATATGTGTACACCATCTTCACAGAAAATGATAATTGTTAGCTTTTTGACTGTGACTGCATTTATAGGATTAATTCAGTAAATCTTAAAAATAAAATCCTCATTATTTTCATTTTGTGCATTTGTACAATCAGGATTATAAGTATTTTGCATGAGTGTGAGTTAAAGATTGAAAAATCTGTTACCCGAGTTGACCGAATGTCTCATGCAAGATATTGTTTCTTGCATACCTTTTACTGTTCATAACTTTGTGTATACATTGTGTATGTATACAAACTTAATTTCGTATCCTAATGTTGAAATATTGATGTTAGCACAAACCTTATTTTCTAAATGATGTGACTAACACGAATAAATTACGTCAGATACTTGAGTGACATCACTCGTATAGCAAGCGAACGTTTTTTTTATCCTAGGGAAAAGATGAGATTTTTTTCTCAGTTAATTGCGGAAATACTTATCCGGTTTACAAGAAAACAAGTACCTAATGACATAATAGGGATAAAAAATACTGTCCATATTGCTTTTCTAGATTTAACCACTTTTAAAATTTGGAAGTTTCAAACAGTCAGCTGCTGGTATGAATTGTAATAGTAATTAATCATGTATTTTTAGCTTTAAGTTAGTGTGTATGAGCCAGTACCAGGTACGACAGATCCTTGACAACCTGCCAACACATGCTCCGTCTGACTAGGATACTGATGCTTCCTTCTGTGAAGAGAGTGACCTTACCTTAGCCGTCAGCTATATCTACATGTCTAAGGTTAGTTCAGCATACCAATCCAGCATAATACTCAAAGACTGGTATTCAAACAAAATGTTCGTAGCTTTCAAAATGATATTTTAGTAATACCATGCCAGCTTGACAGATCATTCAGAAATGGTCTTTGTTAATTAACTTCAACATCAATGTAAAGGTTTTCCTCATATTTTCAGGTATACAGCCAATTGTCAGCCCGATTAGTGTAACTCCTTCACTGAAGAGTCATCTCCCTTCTCTCTCCCAACAGGTCTTACACCCCAGTACTACCTCACAGCGCCTGGTGCCCATGATGGATTCTTTGGTCCTTGGGTGTTCCTTGGTAGTGCAGGTTCCCAGCAGTCAGATACAGCTTCCCAGACAGGTTCATAGAGCCTCATCTGAGACAACACCTCAGTGCATTCTACTCTAGTGCAACCGACATGTCTGTCTAGGAGTTTATAAAGTGCTTTCCAATCGCGTGTAGTGATGTGACAGTTAACTAGCTGTACTACATATGTGTTCAATTTACTATCAGCACTGTTAAAACAGTAAAACAGTAAAGTGCTTTCTAGCTAAATGTATCTGTATCACAGTGCTTACCTTTTACATTGTTTCAAGGAATACAGAATTTGTTATTGAAAATTGTAAAATGTATTTGCATCAGTTATTATTATTAAGTTTTATTTGAATTTTAAATGTAATTGTTATAATTATGTATATAGAAGTGCTCTGTTACTTTTTATTCCCAGTCTTTCTTTTGACTACTATCTCTTTTCTCCTGTATGTGTGTCCTGTACAAATTGTAGTGTTATGTTGCATATGCTCTGTCTTTGGAATTAAACAATTAAAACGGAATCGGTTATGCTTGTTATTTTGCTGTTATCAGTGGCGGACCTTAGTAACAAAATCGTGACAAGGTCGTTTCTGCTTTATTAGTCAGTGCTTCAGTAGGGAACGAATTTCACGCTCGTGTATTATTATCAATTAATTAAAATAAAGCATTTAAAGTAAACAAATCCCCGTCCTTAACATACTTTATAACCTACTTATTGAAGATTATGTTGGCACCGCTTTTGATGAGCTTTGCTGTCTTTTCAGACACTGGCGTTTATACATGTAATTGTTTTCGCACTGCTAACCATATTTCATTCATTTATATTTATTGACATTTTTATCAAATTCGATGCCCTCCCTACTTAATATGCTCATTTCGAATGACACCCAGTAGAATTTTCACTGCTTGGTTTATATTTTCAGAATATAATCATCTGACACTTCTAATTGGGTGTGACATTCATTTGGACAGTTTGAGACAGACGTTAGTTTTTCTGGCCTAAAGATTATGAAAGTGAAATAGGAAACCATTCTCAAATATCAAACATCTGATTGGCTGAATTAGATGCTTGAGATTTGAAACTTGTTTCCATTGTCAGTTTCATAACCTTGGGATGTTACCTCCACTTACTCTTGAGATGCCGCCGTGCCAGCATTCACAGCATAAGACAATCATGTTTTACTTACATCCGTATACTATAACTCCACTGCACACCTCTACCAAAGATCGTAAAACTAGATCTGGAGACCAGTCTCAAATCTCAAGCATCTTAATTGCTGAGTCTCAAGCATCTTATTAGCTGAAATGGTGACTGATCGATATTTCAGCCAAGCATATGCTTGAGGTGTCAGACTGGTCTTCAATCTTAGTTGTATGATCCTGGGTCCATAATATTGTCATGGAAGATGAGATTGCATCAGTTGTAGAATCTCGGTTGTTTTACACCAACAAGTACGAGGGTTATTCTCAGGCCTGCCAAATCTCCGGATTTTATCCGAAATCTCAGGATTTTAAGTAACTTCTCCGGATTTATAGTCAAAATCTCCGGATTTCTACGAAATATTTAAAAATAATTTAATTTAACCTAATTTAAAAGTTGTGCAATGAAAGGAATTTCTACTGCAGTCGCACATTTCCTGTTTATTACGAAATAACGAGATAACGAGGCCGTGTTCAGTGGCATGCTGCCTCAGTGCCTCTGGCACATCTATACAATAACCGCTTGTCATAGACCTGGATTAAAATATTAGCTATATTTTTTACCCAGTATAAACTAAACATAACATAACAATATTTATTCGGCATAAAACGTATAGTACATTTATAGCCATACAAATATACATACAACAGTGAAATCATAAATACTTAACACTATTTTCATAGAAGAACAATTGTTGTAAAACAGTAAGTTTCTTATTTAACAATGACTGAGATAATTTTGACATCAAATTCATTTTTAATGAAATAACAACAACATCATTATCATCACCATCGTCGTCGTCGTCATCATCATTGAAATATTCAGACAAATTCTCCGGATTTTTAATGAAGATGTTAATGCAGGCCTGTATTCTTCATTTTTGATAGCATTTTTGTGAATTTTTTAGTTATAAAAATTAAAGTATTCCTAACGTAAAAAATGAATTCAAAGCTTGACTAATGGAACACTTAAATTGTTATGAAGTTTTAAGCAACACCAATAGTATTTGGTTTTCGGACAGTCATCATGAGGGTCTAAGATCACAAAACGGCGACCAGTCACAATTTCAGCTAATCAGGTGCTTGAGATTTAAGTCTGGTCTCCAAATTTATTTTTATAATCTTCGGCACAGATGTTTGAGATATGATACTGGTCTACAGATAAAGTATTAATATGATCTTGAGCACATGACCGTCGTCATTGCCGCATGTTCACAACAGTTAGTTGAAAGTAAATTACCCCTTAAGTCCTTTTACAAATACTTCACACGCTTTCATTAACAGAAACTGTTTAAGTACGAGTCAGATGGCGTAAAAACACAGCTAAACTCGCCAAGTTATTTGCCTCTTCTCCTTGCTTAGTGAATAGAAAAAAGTCGCAAGGTGCTATATATCTTGAATAAATTTTAGATATATTTGAAACTTTGGACTGTGGTGCAAATTTTATAGACTCTCTTGCACAGTATTTCAATAAGAATGCGTTTGAGCGCCGGGTCTTTCGGAAAGTTAATGGGAAAAGTAAAATCAAGATGAAACATGACATTTAAGATCGGAGACCAATCTCAAACTTCAAGCTTTTTATTGGTTCCTGAGTCCAATATAATAAAACCGAGCTTGGAAACCAGTCTCGTATCTCAAGCATCTGATTAGCTGAAATAACCAGTCGCCATTTCAGCCAATCAGATGTTCGAGATTTGAGAATGGTCTCCAGTTTTTTTTTTGTTTTTTTTTTGTTCATCTTGGGGACCCAGGTCTACTAGTCTGTGTCTCAGTCTGGTGATCATTGTTCTAGAACTTATATAGAATAATCAAGCGGGCACTTCCTGAGCAGCTCCACGATGCGCGGGTTATTGGGTGTGATGCAAAGTTCATATGCTATGTTTCAGTAAATTTCGTTGTAAAGACCTGTAAAAATGTTATTGTTAGTGTAACGTTATTTGTACATCCCTGATAAACAACATATTACATGTGTAATTAGCTTTAAGCTTTAATATCAAACAAAGATTTGTTGCTTACATTTGAGCGATATCGCGCTGAATGTCCTAGTGGTATTGCATTGCTCAAGATCACTCCTCCGTTAACGTGAACATACATGCATGATGAACATCTACGAGCGTATTTCTACGAAGACGGCCTTACTTCGGACTTGCCCGTGTTTTGTTTCAAATTCAGCGTCCAGGATCATAAGCATGAATTGGAGACCAGTCTCAAATCTCAAGCATCTGATTGACTGAAATGGCGATCAGATCTGGTCTCCAGATTTAGTTATATGATTTCGGGCATTGCTCCCACAATCGGCAACTATGTGTTTGCTCAAATTGGCTAACATTCGCTCACAAGACTTGAGGCTCTGATCCTTTTGAAAGATCTGGAAACATCTTTTGAAACCGTCTTGCAGGGTCTTTTCTTAAAAGTTTATCATGACTGATGCTCTACACAGTCCCATCACAACTCTGGCGCTAATTTCGGAATTTCGACATGGCGGTCTTTTTTCAAAAAAGTCCTTGATTTTTCTATGTGACGCGTCATTATTGATTTAGGGCATTTTTTTCAGATTTACATGTATTCATGTCTGAGTGTTTGAATAAATATAGAAATCTTGAAAAAAAATCTTGCGACTTCTCCTGAAATCTTACTCTGTCTTGAAAATGTACCGTGTACCAGAATTATTTAAAGTTTGACCAGTTTACGTCAAGTGACGATGGCATAGAGACTGCCACTTCCTTACCAACAAGTGTAGGCCTATGACAATACATTTTGTAAAATAAATTCATTATAATTATCATAATGTACGTAATCGATGTCTATTATACGTTTTGCAATACTTTCCCGCAAACTTTTTGAACACCCCTCGTGCAAATCAACATGTCCGGACGAGTTAGTTCCCTTATGGAAAGATGACAAAGTCGAGCAATGAACCTCATAAACAGATTAACATCTTGCATCTTGTAGCTCAAATAATCAGCTTCTGCCGATTTCGCCACAGTTCGGGTATTAGTAACATACAAATATATAAAATACGAGGGGTGATCCGGAAATAACCGGACGGGGCGCATTGCTCAGATACTGACAAGAAGAAAATCCTGAAAAGGAGAAAACCCGGAAAAGATATCATAAATTTCAATCTTTTATACATAATTCCTGAAATTTTTAAAGCATTCTGACAATAAACGACACAAATTTACATAAACACACTCCATATGTACTGTGTCCCGGGGTGGTCATCCTCCTAATTATGACGTCGTTGACGCCACTTTAAAGTTATTCCATCGGTCATTTTTCATCGTTAACATCCACACACTTCTCATATTGTCGTAACAATTTGTTAAACATATGTAGACACCAGTGTGGCTTAAATTTAGACAAAATTAATAGCAAAGCGGGACAGTTCCTTAAAATGTTCGAATCTGTGGTCTTACCACGGGGAAGATGTTCTAGCCACCGATCAAACACGTTTGCATGCCAATTTCTGTGCTTTGTATCTGGATCAAAGAAGTACGATCAGGTCTCGGCAACGGTAATAAGACGCTTCAGAAAATCTACACCCCCATCGAAACCGATTAATGACGTCGCATCCAACGATGACCGGCGACCACACCTGTTGTCGTTTTCACAACATTCACGGCCTTCTAGGAATCTACGATGCCACCCACTAACTTGTGTTCAGCACATTACTTTTCGTCCATAATTTCTTCATCATTCATAGGTTTTCGGCAGATAAATTAAAAGTTCATAATGGAATTAGACGATTGCGAATTGTACGGTGTTCCGTATGGACAAACTTTCTCCCTTTATCGCGATGAACGATGGTACGATGGTAAAATCACGATGTTTCGGTTGCACGATGATGAAAACGCGAAGGCACGATGGTGAAAACACGAAGACACGATGGTATGATGGTGAAAACGCGAAGACACAATGGTACGATGGTGAAAACGCGATGTAATCATCGTACCATCGTTGTTTCAACATCGTGCCATCATCGTTTCACCGCACCGTTTTTCCAAATTATTTCTTACTAAAAACGATATAACTTGATTATGAGACTTCTTATACACTAATTCAACATTGTTTGTAGATTTATAAGTTTACGAAAACAAGATATTTTATTATTCAGACAAATTTTGACAGGAATTCAGTTTTACTTCAATTAAATATGTTTGATTTAAAAAGCAATTAGGAAAATGTTCAATTGTCTTGAATGTTTAAAAGCATGAAGTGTCAATATGAGTTTGAACCCTTTACATACTCAATGGCATATGGGTGTTATCCCATGGGCAAACAGTGCATATCAAGATCTGCTGGAACAACTGTGCCATCTGATAACCATTAACACTACTAGCTTTTAGATTTATTCAAGATCATTTCTGACTAAAAAATTAGATGGCATGCTTCTCGAATGTGCCATTTCATCTGGAACTGAAGGCTCTGTAAAGCAACTATGAAAGTTATAAAATAGAAATAATACCTTATCAGTTATAATTTAAACAGTAATTGTAGTGTTGCAATGCAATCGAAATAGGCTTTATAAAACTTTATGTAAAACCCTTCATTCATTAATGTAGATCCACAATGCAACGTTTTATGAGAATGCGACATGTGTGTTCCGCGCAACATCAAATTCTAATTATATATTTGCTCCGCGATAGAAGTTTTGTTAAATTTATAATTGACAAAAATGTGCGCGTCAATGAGAATCTGGATGGGATAATTACGGAAAACAGGTTTTTTCCTTTAACCGGTGTGTCGTGCAAAGGTCACGGCATGCAGTTTTGCACTTTTCAACGATTTAGCGGGAAATGGTTTTATGTTGAATAAAGAATAATGAATTAAAATAGTCTATCAACTTTGTAGAAAATGGCAGGTATTACTTTTATTCTTTTCCAAATCCACTGTACTTAACAACAGCACATTGGAATGGAGTAAGATATCAGCGGGAGTTCCACAGGGCTTGATTCTAGGCCATCTACTGTAATTATTTTATGTTCTCTACATTAAGGGCCTGCCACACTCCTCCCAATTCTATTTATCGATAAAAAGAAAATTATCAAAATCTCAATAACGGCAAAATGCTGTTAAATGAAACTTTGCACAAGTGTATGTTATTAATGTATCTTTATTTTACAGATGGTAAGACATATTAGAAAATTAAAGAAAAATAGCGAGATCTAAAAATTCCCTCAACTTCTATTTACATAAATTCACAAGAACTAAAGAACACAAAACATCATTTTAAATGCCCACATGAGTAATATAATACTGACAACAAATTATTGTGTCCTCATGATTTACTTATGTAAACTTTACGAGATATTAGTAAAAGTGTGTTTGACCTTCAAGTTCCTAGTCGCGTAAACTGAAGACAATCACTGATTTCTCTTTTAATAGTTGAACGTTTTTTACAAAGTACACAACATTTTCTTGTCAGTATCATTGCGCTCACTAGGGAATTTAAAGTTATGTTCTGCATCGCCTAGTTTTTGTGAATTTATGTAAATAGAATTCAAGGAATTTTTAGGTCTAGCTTTGTTTCTTTACTTTTCTATTTTGTCTTACTGTATGCAAAATAAAGATACATTAGTAACCTTCATTTGTGCAAAGTTTCATTGAATGGCATTTTATCATTACTGAGATTTGATGATTTTTATTTTATCGATAAATAGGATTGGGAGGAGTGTGGCGATGCCTTAAGGTATCCTACCGTAACACAAATCCGACGTTCTCCTAAATACGGCGATGTTTTGTTTTTTCTGTTACTCGCATGATTTCCCGCGCGATTTTGGAGGTGAAGGTCAGCAATGTTTATTTCCCACGGTCCAATTGCGACTCGATTGATTTTCTGGACGAAACATGGAGAAACGGCAGGAAATAAAACAAAAAATATATAAATATGATCCAGTTGTGTGTTTAACCTTATGCAATTTTAACATCCATGATCACTTCCTTCGTAAAAAAAGTTGTTGTTGCTTGAAATGTTGACATTCGTCATTTGCATACGACTCTATTAACTATCGAGGTCATGTGACACACTACGTCACACTGCCGCTTCAAAACAAAAAGTACGGAAGCGTAGAAGGACCATAGTTTTTATTTTTGTCTTATTTGACAAACATGATCCAAAAAGAGGTCGAAATTGGATGGGAGTAAAGTGTAGGTAGAAAATTCTTTCAGGAAAAAGAGAAGTCTGATGACATAGAGTATTCAGTGGGGTCAATGTGATATACGTGGTATGTGACTCATGGGTTCACCTGAAATTCTGTTCCCCAGTTAAAGTTTTGAGGGGTGGAGACACTTTCCTCTGCCCCATTTGTAAAAACGAGTAATGTACAATGGTTCATATTTATGAGACTAAACGTTCGTACTGCTAATCACTGAACAGTTCTCAATATTTCTTTTGATAACATTCAAATCTTTGCCTTTTTACGTTTTTATCACATATACGAGAGTTGGATGGTTACTGGATACCAGCCACAATAATGCAAGTATTTTAGCGCATATTGATATTTTAAGAGCATAAGTGTTATATACAAAGCAATAAGGAAACCTGACACTTTGTATGTTTGTATAAATATGAGATACATATACAAAGTTTACATTGTCATGCGTCAATATGTTGGATTTTCTTCACATTCAACCTGTGTAAAAATTGTAATGTAAGACTTTTCTAAAACTCGGCGTGACTGTTGCACACGTCAAGTAGGACGTTAACTTGCAGCAGGAATGAAATTCATGAATAAGCGGGTCGTTGAAGGGACCATCCAAGGTCAGACAGACCATGACCAACTAGACAGCGGAACAATCATGCCATTTTCGTACGTCATTCACGTAGCAGATTTAGACTGGCAACGTTAACAGCGCGTGATTTTCATGTCACTTCATAAAACAAAACGAAATACGCAGCATCGTGAGATAAGAGCACATCGCCCTTATCGAGGAAGTGTTATGACGTTACGTCATCGCAAGGCGAGTTTCGTCTTTGCACGTTGGAATTGTCTCTGGCGTAGAGTGGAACGCTAAAACACTTACGGACGAAACAACGCTCAGTCTTTCGCCGGCGACTAACAGCATGTTAACCACCGTCGTACTGAATGATTTAAAATGAAATGCGAAAACATCTAATCTAGCAATACGTCAAATCGTCAAAATCAGGCATACACAGGCACTCATTAGAGCTAAAGGTGAACATGGTCGGCATAAATCTTAAAAAAGAACAAAAATGCAGGCAATTATGTATAATAAATCATCGGAAATACATTATTTCATCAACAAACGAATTGAGAATTTTCAGTTCTCACTCTCCTACAAAAATAACAGCTTAAACGATTGTTTCATCCACAATGCATTTCACATTGCACTACTCAGTTCAAAACACATTTAGTTTTTATTTCCAACCAAAATTCACAAAGCTAGTCAATCTGAATAGTCCATCTGATTCCACGACAGCATGTCAAATATATAGTGCCATGTTTTTTTATTTTGTTTGGAATATTTTGCTTAAAACTTTTTTCATTTCAGGCATATGTTGATTTTCCATTGCAACGACGAAATGACATTAATTTGCCAGTCTCAAATCCAGCAAGTTGTTCTCAAGTCCTTATGACCTAGTACCCAATTAATCTTACTTTGAAAAATTTATCATATGTTGCCGTTGATAAAAACATATTGTCGTCTTTTAGATAAACCTACATGTTATTTAAATAATATTTATACAATTAATTACAAAAATAAAACACCTTTTTACAATTAAACACTTCAAGAGAACAAGTGAATAAATACTAGACTGCTTTCAGATATAATCACGTTCTACACCATTTTCATTAGCTTGTCTTTAATCGACAGTCTTAGTGTAGATGTATTAGATACAAATGAAATATGTTTCCTATGGTATTAAGAACATACTAGTTTAATATATGTGTTTAATAGGGTTAACAATATGAATGTTTACCAAAATTCAAAACAAAAGCCGGGAGGCCAAAGGGGGGCTTATGAACCTTCCTTTCATATCTTCGGCCGATCCATAAATACGGATATACATTTACAGCAAATTATCCAATCGAATTCAATGAAATTTCTTTGCAGTATAACAACCATACCATATTATAAGGTTACAAGGGAAATTACGTGACGTCGTTAAAAGGGTGCGTTAACATCAATATAACTTTGTCACATAATAGCAGGAAATAGTTATATAATGTGAGAAGTATTGGCATTTGTTACTATCACATGTAATTCTTTATTGCAGGTTGCGGTGGTGGAATACACTAATGAAAGGGTCTTCCTCGGATACATTGAAGATGACTTTAATATGACGTTTACAAAGAAGCCACTAGGCTATCTTGAATCGTTCAAGTTTGATGATAAATGCCTAGAAATCAATCCTTCGGATAGAATGATTATCAATAAAAACTTTTTAATAACTAAATTTAAAGGCAAAAAGAAAGAAAAATGCATAGTGCTAACAGAAATCAACAAACATCACATGAAACTTCCATTAGAACATATATAGAAAAAGTGAAACAAAAATAATACATAAGACAGCAAAATATAAGCTATTGTATTTTCACCGAAAGAGATAATAAATCTAGACAATCAATTCAACAGAAAAGAAACGCATGGGAAATAATACAACTACAGTAAACTTAATCAGTATTCTGTAGATGTAAACTAATTTTTTTACAATGTCGAATGATAAAAAGAAGTACAAGGAATGGCAGAGAAAATTAAATTATACCGAATTGTAATGTATGAGACATTGAAAAGCCGAAAAACAAATCTCTATTGCCAACAGTTAACAATTGGTTCGCAATTTTCATTTAATTCTCTGTTTACATTTTATTGAATAAGACAAATTTATTGTCTACATAACAATAAGAAATCCATTGAATAAGAGTAAATTAGCAATTAGAGTTAGAACTAGTATCAGGCTATGCGAAATAAAGTTTCGCAGCTATATTAAGTTTGGGAATCGGGACTGGGATTTTAGAAATTAATGCGTAACGATCTCATCGCCCGATGCCTATAATATTTTCAATTTTGAGTGATGAATAATAGAAGAAATGTAGATGTAGTTTATATCAAGGTTTATGTAGTTTATATCACTATACTTTTTTCACATTGTTATACCCCCACAAACGAAGTTTGAGGGGGTATATAGGAGTGAGCTTGTTGGTCGGTCGGTCTGTCGGTCTGTCGGTCGGTCGGTCGGATTCTTCGTTTCCGGATGATAACTCATGAAAGGCTCGACAGAATTAAATAATTTTTGGTACACAGCTATATCATCATAAGATACAGGTCAAGTTCGATTTTGGGGCTGGTGGGGTCAATGTCAAGGTCAGTATTACTAAAAATAAAAAAATGGTTTCCAGATGATAACTCATGAAACACTTCACATATTTAATCCTTGTTTGGTAAATAGATGTAAAATCACAAGATACAGGTCAAATTCGACTTTGGGGCTGGTGGGGTCAATGTCAAGGTCAGTATTACTAAAAATAGAAAAATGGTTTCCGGATGATAACTCATGAAACACTTCACAGATTAAATCCTTTTTTGGTATATAGATGTAATATCAGAAGATACAGGTCGAGTTCGACATTGGGGCCTGTGGGGTCAATGTCAAGGTCACTGTAACTAAAAAAAGAAAAATTGTTTCTGGTCTATAACTCATGAAATACTTCATAGATTTAATTATCTTTTGGGACACAGATGTAACATAACAAGATATCGGTTATGTTTGACTTTGGGGCCTGTGGATTCAAGGTCAAGGTCACTGTTATTTAAACTTCAAAACTTTGTTTCCACTCAGTAACTATAGCTTGGAATGAGATTCTTAAATGAAATTTGGTGTATTGGTGGTTTTTGTGAAGTTGACTTTTGGGATTCAAAGTAAGGCCTATGGGGCAAGGTCACAGTTACTAAAAATAAAAAAAACTGTATTCTCATTAACTTTCGTTCAGAATGAGATATTGTGATGAAAACTGCTCTATAGGTAGTGTCTGTGAAGACGAAACTTGGTATTGAAATTGGGCCAGATGGGGTCAAGGTCACTGTTCATTTACTAAAAATAGAAAAAATGGTTTCTGGATGATTTCTCATGAAAAGCTTCACATATATAAACAATTTTTGGCACACTGTTAGATAAAAGTTAGGTAAAGGTCACTGTTACTAACATATTCAAACCATTTCTGCTCAATAAATTAAGAAGGAATGAGATATTGTGATGAAACTTGCTGTATATGTGGCTACTGTGAAGACGACACTTTGGATTGAAAGTGGGGCACATTATGCCATTGATTAGAAGCATTCCCAGTTCAATTATCAAGCACACATGTGGGGGTATTTAATCACTTTCAGTGATAATTCTAGTTTAAATTGTATTGCATGTGATTGTAACGGCAAAATCAACAAAAGGTTTTATTTATTTTAATAACCTTTGAAGGCTGTTGAGCAGAGTTATATACTTTTGTAATGATTGAGTAGAGCTCGGTGCTAGGAAGGTTATACCGGTATGCATTTTCTTTGCTTGCTTTTACTGATCTTGAACATGCTCAATTAAACTGAGCCTGCAATATTTTTTATATATGTCGCGTTCAGTGGCTTTTAAACTTTCTTGTTTAATCTATTTTAGGTATTGAAAATAAATTTTCACTAAACTAAAAATCCAAATAAAGTTATCATCGACGCGTGTTCATATTTTAACTAAAAACATAACGTCTTTAAAAGAGAGTGTCTAAAAGTAAGATGGGTACTTCTAACCAGGCCGTCTAGTAATAGTTTGTGTTGTTAAGGTCGTATTTTGCCTTTGAACCTGTTGTTTTAATGGCACATGTTTAGTTGTTTTAATGGCATATGTTTAGCTTATTAGGTAAAATATAACAAACCAATATACCAAGTAGACCAATTAACCAAAATGAAGCTCGTGATTTTGCTACAGTGAATAAATTTAAAATGAGTCATGTAATTCTTATTTATACTAGTATATAGGATTATTTTCATCCGATTTATGTCATTGATAGGTGAGTTGATTTAAAACAGCGTAAGACTTGAGAATGTCAGTAATAATTGGGATGTTGTTTAACTGACTAAGGTCTTAGAATAATTAAAATAGGGTTGCGAAAAAATATTCGACATTATACAAAACTGTAAAAAAAAAACACGCCCATACTCTTTATAAGGCGACAACAATTATTTTGTAGAAGAACGGATATTTGAAAACCGATAAAATGACCTCTGGAGATAAATGAGAGTTCGTTGTTGGTCGTTTCAGCGTAAATTTACGCTGAAATGATTTTTTTCGGATTTCTGTACATCGTTGAACTCATGGTTTTAGCGTAAATTTACGCTTAATGTTTTAAAGTTTAGAACGTAACTGAAATTAGAGGATTATGAATTTCACCATGAAATATTAAACATGCAATTTGTCGTACAGTCAAGATGTAAAATTAACAAAAAACATGATTCGACAGTTATTCAGGTATTTTCGGAACTTACCAACAAACTGCAATTCCATTCACACTTTGTCAAACACGAGAACACTTCCCATGAAATGTTATCGAAAAAAAATAAATGTTAGAATACTCCAGATGTTAAAAGGAATTCAAATACTTTTCTCATTTTCATCACTTAAACTCAACTTCAGTCGTTTAATATTGTGGCTTTTATAGTAATTTTAGCGCGTTGCACCACTAAAACTTGTCTAAATGTAGAAGAAAACATAAAAAATCGCACTGAAACGTCCAAATTTGACCACTGAATTGTTATTGTACTCAAAAGGGAAAAAAAGATTTTGGACAGCGTTTATAATATATAGATATATAGTCTGATAAGACCCATATGATGGGTTAGTAAAAATATTTTTTATGATGAGGAGGGTGTTTTCATTTATTTAATACTTGTACTTAACAAACCAACAAACTTTTTGTGGGGTAGTAGGGGGTAAATTATCTTATACAGGTAAAGACAAGGATTTTAATCACACATGAAGTGGATTTCTTCTTTCTATCACCTTTAATAAATAATGAAACAGAGATGATTTACTTTCAGACATTGGAAGAGTGCAAGGCCCCCGAGATCCTCCCAATTTCAACTTTGAGAAAGAGCAGCTTGAACACCTGCTTCAGCGTGGTTTCACAGTTACTGCCATAGCAGATAATGGTTTACTAGTACACCGAGTCCACAGGTATAAATGTATGAAAATCAGGGGGACTATTAGTACTCTTGTTGTTTCTTATTTCTTTATGGCAAATAATTAAAAACATTTGTGTATATTGATAATTATAATTCATTGGCATTAATAGTGCCGTATTGCTTTTTAGCTGTCAAATCAATTCCTTTTCAAAGATTCTCATTATGTACTGATAGTATAAAACTGAAGACATATTCTTTCAATTATTAGGAATTCCTGTTACAGTCCCTTCATTACTAAAATAAAGTGTAATTAAAAAACAACAACAACAGTGATTTAACTAAAGAAAAATCTTTTTTAATCTACATATACAAAATATATATGTATATAAAATGCTAGTGTTGTGCAAAACATTTTACCTTGTAAGTGCAATTTTGAGTTGTATTTGTAACCATGTAAAAGAGTAACTGTCTACTTTGTTAACAACATTTTAGGAATACAGTTTAGAATCACATGAGGAAATATGGTCTTCAGTCAAGCAAGAGAATGTATGGGGTTACTGACACTGACCTGAGAAGCAAAATACAAGAGTACATATCTTCTCATCCAAATTCTGGGTATGAGGAAGTGAGAGCTTTCCTCACAACACTGAATCCACTTGTACATTTGTCAAGATCTAACATCAGGGCAATTGTAGCTAAACTTGATCCAGAAGGCGTTGCATGCCGGTGGAGGAATGTGGTACGAAGAAGGCACTACTCTGTTGAAGGTCCAAACTCCATATGGCATATTGATGGCCACCATAAGCTTGTTAGGTATTTTGCATTTTTTTCTTTTCATTGTTTGTGTGTTTAAAGCTATAGCATTTGAAGAATAGGTGTTTTTTGTGCCCTGATAACATTATTTTCAGTAAGACCAGAGTATTATGAGCATGTCAGTCTCAAGTTATTTGAATAAATCTGATTTCAGGCATAGTTTATAACTTTAACCAGACTGCCTTCAAAATTAAGTTACAGATTTATCCCCCATTACCCCACTCCCTCCTTGACCTTGATCTTAAGTAGTAACAGACTCCAACACAGATAATGAAGTACATGATCAATTAATATTTATTTCTAGAAATATTTTCTATAATGGTGTAAACAATCAGTTGCATTACTCACTAGCTCACAGTTGTTTGTCACATGTTGTTAAAATAATTGCACTAAATGCTTTCTCATTGTTATTGACAGGTACAAAATATATGTTCACGGTGGAATAGATGGATATTCTAGGCTAATTCCATACCTTCGATGCTCAGCAAACAACACTAGCAGAGTGGCTTTTGAGTCATTTGTGTATGGGTTAGAGAATTATGGAATTCCCAGTCGGGTGCGAATGGATGATGGAGTAGAAAATGTACTGGTGAGAAGTTTCATGGAAACAGCTAATGGTGATGGGCGTGGAAGTGCCATTCAGTGCCAGTCTGTTCATAATCAGCGTATTGAACGTCTCTGGAGGGATGTGTTTGCTAAAGTCATTAACATATTCTACAGGTTGTTTGGTGCACTTGAAGACTCTGGTGCACTTGATGTTAGTAATTCTGTGCATTTGTTCTGCCTCCAGTTTGTATTATACCCATAATAAATTTGGCACTTGAGGAGTGGCGGCATACTCACAATAATCATAAAGTTCGCACATAGCGATACAGAACACCAGAGCAGATATGGCTGTCAGGCGTCGTCAGCCAGCGTCACAGACAAACCACAGCGTGAATCTAGAGACATAGAAAACATCTGTTGTCAAATCATTCCAGAGTTCAGCCTGGAAGATGCTCGCAACCCAGTAAAGTTCAGAAGTTCCAGCAAACATTTATGAGCAACTAAGCACAGAGTTTAACAGGCAGAATTTGTCAGCAAATCAGTGACTTGATATGTATGTGGACGTTTTAGCAATTGTAATGGATGCATTAAGAAGATTAACCCATGTCATTGCAAGACTGTGAAACGTGTACTGATCTTTTTGCAACTTTATGTGTATAGAGTGCCCTGAAACTTGAGAATGATGCTATATTATATTGCATAGATTTTCCATCAATTACATGCTTTCATTTGATTCATTTAAGTTCGCTGTTTATGTTCAATACAATATTGCGGATTTAATTAATTTAGAATTATTAAATTTATGTGCTAATGGTGCTTGTAAAATTACTATTACACAACTGTGAGAGCTCATTTTACTTTCAGGTTTCGGTAGAGTATTTCAAGCAATGGCTTAAATTGCACAAATTCATACATTTTTCTTAAATGTCACATACCAAGAATCAGCAAACTGTTACCAAGGTCATTTTATGAAAAAATGTTAAATGTTGACAGTTATTTCTGATATAAGTCAATATTGCCCTTTGCCATATTGAACTTTCACATATGACATCTCTTGTACACTGTCATTTGGCAGCTCTTGTACAATATCATGTGGAAGATCTTGTACAATATCATGTGGAAGCTCTTGTACAATATCATGTGGAAGCTCTTCTACAATATCATGTGGCAGCTCTTGTACAATAGCATGTAACAGCTCTTGTATAATAGCATGTGGAAGCTCTTGTACAATATCATGTGGAAGCTCTTGTACAATAGCATGTGGCAGCTCTTGTACACTGGCATTTGGCAGCTCTTGTACAATAGCATGTGGTAGCTCTTGTACAATAGCATGTAGCAGCTCTTGTACAATAGCATGTGACAGCTCTTGTACACTGGCATTTGGCAGCTCTTGTACAATAGCATGTGGCAGCTCTTGTACACTGGCTTTTGGCAGCTCTTGTACAATAGCATGTGGCAGCTCTTGTACAATATCATGTGGTAGCTCTTGTACAATAGCATGTGGAAGCTTTTGTACAATAGCATGTAGCAGCTCTTGTACAATAGCATGTAGCAGGGCTTGTACACTAGCATGAGGCATCTGTTGTACAATAGCATGTGACAGGGCTTGTACAATAGCATGTGGCATCTCTTGTACACTAGCATGTGGCACCTCTTGTACACTAGCATGTGGCAGCTTTTGTACACTAGCATGTGGCAGCTCTTGTGCACTAACATGTAGCACCTCTTGTACACTAGCATGTGGCAGCTCTTGTTTACTAGAATGTAGCAGCTCTTGTATACGAGAATGTGGCAGCTGTTGTTCACTAGCATGTGGCAGTATTTTTCTACTGGAATATGGCAGCTCTTGTGCAGTTGTAGTGGCAACTCTTGTACACCAGTATATGGCAACTTTGTACTTTTTTTAAGATTGTTTGTTTTGTGTTCTCAATGTAAGGAACAATTACATAAGTCTTTTTTGCAGTGGCATCAATTAACTTTGTTCTTTTTTTGGCTATCAACTATTCAATGTTCTCTTTCATCATAGGCTTGTTAATATTTTGCATATGAATGTTTAGCCATTGATGCCTTATTAAAAACTTCTCACCAAATGAAATGGCTCTTTCTTAAAATGAATTGCATCAAACAATAACTATTTTCAAATTTCAAATTATTTTAATAGTAAAGTAGCTGTATCCTCAAAGTAGCTGTATCACCTGCTCTTGTACATTGAATTTTAAAAAGTTATAAAAATATGTTTATTCAAGTTTGAAGGCAAATATATGTCATTTATATTAGAAATAAAATTAATTGCAAATTGTAATTGTTTTGGAATCACATTCTGTATCAATTTAGTACTGATAATTGGATACTTCTATTTGATAGTAATTGATGATATAACTTAATCTACATTTTCAATTGTTACCCAAGAGCTCGTTTGTACTAAAATAATATGGTAGAAATGATAAATCATATACTTGAAATAATTTAATTTTTGTTGTGCAAAATGCCTCAACATAAACATTGTGCATGTTAATAGTTGTGATGTTGAATAATGCTTAAAGTAAGACTGTTTATACATGCAGTTTGTTCATTATTATGCTGCCAGTGAATTAAAGTTTTAAAGACAGGCTTTTTTGTGTATGCGTTACTCATGATCCTCTGCTTCCAGAATATTCCAGAACTAGAAGCACTACTTGGAATGCGAATAAAAGTTGAACAACTTACAATGGTGTTTTATCAACTAAACTAGTTACAGATTGTGATTTATAACAAAAATCGTCTTGCTTTTCACGGTTTCACTGTTATAATTTCGTTTAGGGGATCCCAGATGTCGATAACGAACACACCAAGCAGCGTTAGAGCAAGAGAAACAGGGGTGTGGGGGCAGTAGCAGCCCCCATTTAAACTGACTATTATTAAAATTTGTTTGGCACACCATTTACCGGAATTTTCTCAGAAGCAATAACTTTTACTAATATGTCACTAAACTAGAAAGCTTAACAACATCTTATACACCACACCCTCCTCAAGGTACATGAAACAATTATTTGTAAAGACAATTTGTCCTTAGCTACATCCCTCCATAAGAAATAAGTTCAACAATCGCAAAGTAACTGCCTGCATTGCCTTCCAAACAGCTACAGTGAAACATTGAAACCTCTATGCTAAGCGGTGTTGTTGGTCATGCCTAATTCTCATTTATAATTGTATTCAATTTAAAACTTTGAAACCATAAGAAAAGGTTTATTTACAATGCATTTGGTGCAAACGAAGCGAATAGTTGAGCTTGCTGTTCTCTGACAACTCTTGTTTAAATTTGTTCATTGTAAGAAAAACATAGTCAAATGAAGGTTTATGCATGGTTTAATCATTTCAATGATATTCTGATTACATAGTCAACATAATAAACAAACACATGTTTATATGACTGAAGTCAGACGTCATCGTTTAAATTATTGAATTATTAAATTATAGTGCTATTTGGGTTAGCTTACAGTCCTACTGGGCCTTTCCTGCAGTCAATATTTCAAATCTCAATATTTGTCAAAGGATATCTTAACATTTATTTGCATACAGAAAATTTATTTTACTAAGATTTTGTAACTTAACGATGTTTTTAAGACACTATCTTCTGTTTAGGTATTCAAATTTCGGACTTGTGTAAGTCTAGGGCAGTCGAGAAATTTGCAAAGAACTGGAATTAGGCTAAGAAAATAGGCTAGTGGTACCAGAAGCGCATTCCTGGTATTTATAATAGTATTTGTTTATAATTCTGTCATGAATTAAGCTTATAACTTTTATAAAGCCATGCATTGTATGAACAAATTGCAGCCGGTGTTAATAACCATGCTGTTAATAACCATGGTGGTAACTTTCTATCCAGATGGCAATAACTTCGTCTTGAGAAATAAATCAAAATACTCAAACACTAACAGATCTTATTTTCTTACAGAATTTTAGGAAATCATAACAACAAGCCAATTTCTAGCCATGGAGTGACCAGTATAGATCCAGATCAGACAGCCGAGATGTGCTGGCTGATCTCGATCTTCTTTGGGCGTACATGCGATAAACTGAGTAAATAATGGAGTAAAGGGTTAAGAAATTTTTAATTTAAAATTTTAATGACAAAGGTATTCCTATAACCATTTAGTTGATCTAAACAATGTACAAATAAAATTAGGTAAAATCATTGATGGGATTGTATCAACCATGATGCTCCTTTATAAAAAAATAACTAAATCTTTTATCCAAATATAGAATTGGCTAACTGAAGATCCAGATCATCCAGAACAAGTGTGTTGTCTGATCAGGATCTACAGTGTTCACTTTTGATTTAGTAAGTTATGTCTGACAATGAATATGGCAGACCTTAATCAGACAACACATGCAAGAACATTAAACTCTGTATTATATGGACTAATGGGTTAATTGACATACACAAAATCTAAAATCAACATATAGACAAAACATTCTATCAAAATGTTAAAAAAATTATATCACTTCAATCACAACTGCTCTAGTCAATGTGTTTAACAATGTTTAACAATAGGTAGTTGTGATATTAAACATCATGACAGACATAAGCGTAAATAAACAGAGCCTATAAGCAGGGTTTTTTATGAAAAGAGCTTGAACAAAAATTGTATTGGGTCTTCAGAAGAGCATTCCTGTCAAATATTTATTGAATTGGTTTAAAGCTAAAAAAAATTTGATCAGCCTGATATTCTTGTGAAATCTGAGAAGATAGTTAAAGGTTAAGTAATAGTCCTTCTATCCTATATTAATTTACTAACCAGACTTTAGGTATGGGGGAAATCCCTTTGAAATGCTGATCTAGCTTATGTGAAGACTTTAAAGAATAATTATTATGTAGCCGCATGGCTTGTTTCCAACTGTAAAATCAACGCCACAATGTTCAGCCATGCCTAATTTGATAAAAATCTATCTCGTGGTTTTTATATATCTTCAGGCAAATTGCTTAAATAGCACATAGATAAAATAAGCTCACTCTTTGCCTCAGATTCTGGTAAGCTTCGAAATAAATTTAAGTCTTCAGCTTAAGGCAAGGGTTAACAAAAATGCAGCAATCTAGACAAGAAAAGCAATGCAATTATGGATTAAACTAAAGACAAACTTCAAAATGCTTTGTCCGCAAATAACAACATGGTTTATCATACAGGTTTAACCAATAAAAAAATTTAATGTGTGACATTAAAAGTGTTTTTCTTTAAAGCTTTTAAGGAAAGTTTTGTTTTCCAAGCAATGATGACATAAGAATTTAAATGAACACATAATTATCTCAACTTTATTTATGTTTTTGTCAACTTAATGAAGTTGGTTTGCTAATAACATGATCAGATGAATGTTTACATTACTGTTGATGACTTTTTTTATAAACTGTCAAATTCCTGGGCACTTTCACTTTTAAAATATGTGTGAAACTCTTGTCAAAACTCATCACAACTTAGATAGAGTCTGCTAAGGTTCAACTGTGCTACACATGCATTTACAAAAGGACGCCTGCTTGTCCCTTCCAAACTGTTGAATGCCACAGTCAAAGTCGGAACCACCAAGGTATTAGCTGCAGTCCAGAATTGTAAGAGCTTTATCAAATCTTGGTTACAAAGTCCTCAATATAGAATTCCAAGAAGTCTTTTACTCTTTCTTCTGCCATCCTGCAGTTTACATCATCGGAATACTCAAAATGTATTCTGTGCAGCACCTCTTGTCTAGTTGGCCTCATTTTTTCATACATTTCCAATAATGCCTGTTCAGAAACATCCTTTAGAAGTCCACCATAACTAGAAATTCCTTGGTGTAATTGAATCCAAGTTGCCAATGGCTTGTGTAAAATAGCTGTCTGACAAACCTGGTACAACGAAGCTTTGTATTCATGTGGCAATGGAGTTCGGCACATTCCGTGTTCTCCCAAGGTTCCGAGAAACAAAAGTTTATCCCCTGTCTTAGTTCTTTTTCACTGATGATTTTGTCCACTACAGAACAAGCTCTTTTAGAAAGTAAACCCCTGAAGCTTTCCAAAGCTGCCGATAGCTGACAGTTTCCTGTCAGAAGCTTTAAACAAGTTTACCGGAAAGTATCCCACTAACACAAATGCATGGATATGTATCCTACCGATGATTCTGAATATTCCACTACACAAAAGTTCTGTGTCCATCTTTGGCACTTTCTCCTCGTTTCCAACAAAGTACTTTAACAACACTAGAGTAAAGAAGGAACAAAACACTTCTTTCTTCACACCATCCATATCGATAGCTGGCTCACCCTCGATAACCATTTTCAGATGATGATGTTCGAGGTCCTCATTTGACCTGTATGCATTTAGGACATCTTCAACAACTTGCTTTCTTCTGACTGTTAGTATCTTTTCGGGCATGAGGTTGTCTTTTACAGATCTGGCCTTTTCCAGTACACTTTCATAGTCTGAAATGAAAGTAAATTGTTTTTCATGTTTTATGCAAAACATTTAAATATTTTTGTGCAAGCTTTAGTTATCACAGAACAGTGCTTTGGAAATTTTTAAAGTTGGGTAGTGACTATTGTATTATGCAAGATATTTACTCTATATATATATGGAAGATATTGCATTGAAGAATATTATAGAACCATATCTCAAGTCTGATCAGAACCTACACTGTTTGCTTTTAATTTTATTAGAATTATTTTAACCAAGAAGCATCTAGGATATTAAAATCCACATCATATATGCATGTGAATCCAGATCTAAATTGGTTGCTCTTGGGGTATAGGACGATTCCAATGAAGAAAATAGGATAATTTTGAACAGGTTACATAAGCACAAAAATTATTATGGAAAAATGCTAAAAGTAAATTGTTCAAATTCTGTATGTTTGAAATATATCAGACTTGACATGAATACTCTTAAGTTCATATTGATCTGTTAAATGACTCTAAAACCACTAAGTGGAAGAAATGCACTAACTTTAAATAGTAACTAAGTTATTAGTGAGTAGTTCAGTTTATTAATACATGAATCCTGGTGATCCCACTTGCGTCAGCCAACTTTGTTCACAACTTTGATTGGATGCAATAATTGAGACTATGTCAATAAAATCAATAAAATAAAGCATTGCAAACAATGTATTTTTTTATTCCATAATCACTTCTTCTAAGCATCACAATATGTAATTGTAACGACACAGCATAGCCGTTACTGGTTCTTGCCTGTGTGATATTTTTAAGGTTGAGATGCAATGAATTCACAGATAAATAGAAACATCTGGAAGACCAGACCCGACATAATTTTTATATTATCAGTGACTGTAATAATGTTTAAAATGACATTAAAATTCTTATTTTTCCATTTCAGAAGTCACACACTGTTTTATGAACAAAACAATTCTTCTTTCAACACTTACCAGAAACAGTAGGAGCTAGGTGGAATTCATTTTCCTCTCCTTCACCATTTGACCCATGGTCAATAGCTGTGATATACTCCTCGGAATCTGTACCCACTGCAACTTCATCCTAACAAAAATGTTTTCAAAAATCATATTTTGATTGATATAAATCCTAGTAAATATTGGTTTCCTAAGAAATACAAGTCGCTGTACTAATTTTCATCATGCACTTAATTAAGAAGATAGTTTAAAAGCAACAGACATGTATTTTCTTATGCAGTATACTCCATCCCTCTGATTTCATACCGTTTCCTGTATTTCTGCTTCACCCTTTGCAAATATTTATGCATTTTATCACATTTGAGACCAGTGTAGAGCTTGATCAGTCAACACATCTGTGCCATCAGATCAGGATCTGCACTGTTCTCTTTTTGGTCAGAAATAAAAGGTGCAAAGTATAGATTCTAATCAGATAGCACAGATCAGCCTGCTGATCTGGATCTCCACAGTTCGCCTATGCAATAAAAGACATATATATGAAGGAAAGGGTTAAATGATTGTCATTTGTTTAAAAAAGATTACCTCATCCACTTCCTCCACATTTAATTTGCTGTGTCTGATCCCAAAAATCTCAAGCGTGGTTTCGTCATTGGGCACTAATCCTCCATGTCCGACTATCCTACATGTTTTTCCAGCTGATGCCTCCACAAATGTATACAAAATCTGCCATAAAAACAACACTTTATATTTAATCAATGGATGTGACTTATATCCCATGTGTGAACAATGTAGATCCAGATCAGCATACAGATAAACACTGTATAACATGGATTTTTACTAGCTGGGCTGTTTAAAAAAATGGCTGGAAAAGTGAAAAAAATAGTGAAAAATTGAAGTTCATAAAAATTCCAAATTTGTAATTCTGTTTTATTTGCTTATTGAAACTGAATAAAGAACTGAAAAGATTTTTGAAATCGGTCAACTGGTTGCTGAGATATTATCATTTGAAAAATGGCAAGTGAAGTGAAAAAAATGTAAAGAATTTAAGTTCATAAAAAGTCAAAACTGGTTGGTCCATATGTTTGTACAGTCTTTACAGTGATCAAAATCAATCAAGTTATACTCATATGTGGCAGTATAAAAATTGGATGGAGCTTTATTGAACGATATTAAATAAATCAAAGAATTTTAATTTATGTGCTTAAAAGTATTACTGTTTCTTATTATTTAAATGTGTTTTTCTGTTAAAATACATGTTGAAGCATCAAATATAAGTGCTTTAGAACTTGTGGTATCGCATAAAGGGAAAAAATTCATATTGTTCAGAAAATGTGTCACACTCCTGACAACCACATAAGTGCAGTGTACTCAAAAGTGTTTCACTAAGGCCATTCCTGTTTGTCACAATTTAAAAAAACATGACATAGACTTCTAGGAAAAAACATGCTATTGTTTTCATGTAAAGGATATGTTGACAGAATATTGCAATATGTGCATAATGTCACACTCCTGACAAATTTAGCTGACATTTTCTGAAGGGAGCTGCAGACAAATATAATTTCAATAAAGGTGGTAATATTATAATTATTGCATCTTAAAACCTAAAACTTAATGATACACAAAACATTTCTTATGTACTATTAATCTGTGAATTTATAAAGCAAAGATGTATTGATTTTCTTCTTGGAATAAAATAAAACAATTATGTGAGTTTATTTCTCTTACCTCAAGCACAGTGCTACTTGAACTTGGTAAATCAACTTGTACTTGTACAACATCTGCTTCATTTCCAATATTCTATGAAAACAAAGACAAGAGGGTCCATAGGACCCTGGGTCGCTCACCTGTCAACAACTGCTCAATGGTTGCAAGAGTTATGTGCAAGTTTGGTACAATCAAGTCAAAAATTAAAAAAAAAATTAAGCTGCCATTGTGGAGAAAATGTAACAAGATGATGCTCTATACCAAATATCTAAGCTCTAGGCCTTACGGTTTCAGAGAAGAAGATTTTTAAAGATTTACTATATAACACTATGTAATAAAACTAGTGACCCCCGGGGCGGAGCCATTTTAGAATAACTTGAACAACTTTTGTAGAGGACCACTACATGATGACACATACCAAATACCAAGGTTCTAGGCCTTGTGGTTTTAGAGAAGAAGATTTTTTTAAGTTTTCCATATATAAGTCTATGTAAAACAAGTGACCCCTGGGGCGGGGCCATTTTTGACCCCAGGGAAATAGTTTGAACAATTTTGGTAGAGGACCACTAGATGATGCTGTATATCAAATATTAAGGCTCTAGGCCTTGTGGTTTTAATGAAGAAGATTTTCATGTTTTTCCTATATAACTATATGTAAACCAAGAAAACCCCTAGGGCGTGGCCGATTTTGGCCCAGGGGACATAATTTGAAAAAATTTAGTAGACATCCATTAGACAATGCTACTTGCCAAATATCTAAGCTGTACGCGTTGTGGTTTCTGAGAAGAAGATTTTTAAAGATTTCCTATATAAGTCTATGTAAAATGAAGTGACCCCTGGGGCGGGGCCAATTTTGACCCCAGGGAAATAATTTGAACAATCTTTGTAGAGTTTCACTAGAGGGTGCTAAATGCCAAATATCTAAGCTCTAGGCCTTGTGGTTTCAGAGAAGAAGATTTTTAAAGTTATTCCTTTAGGTTGCCATGGCAACCAGAGTTCTGCATGGAATAAATTTCTTTGAACAAATTTGGAAGAGCTTCATGCAAGGAACATCCGTGGCAAGTTTCATCAACTTCGGCCCAGGGGTTTAAGAGGAGATGTCGTTTAAAGTAAAAGTAAAACGGACGGACGGACGACGGACAGACGCCGGACAAATTGTGATCACAAAAGCTCACCTTGTCACTATTTCTCCAGATTTTTCACAGCAAATATTTCTGTCATAAATCAATCATGTAATACATGTTTAAGGTTTAAACAAAGTCAAGCCTATAAAAATGCGCTTCAAATAATCTTGACCTATTTATACCTGCTTCATAATACTACCCTAATGTTTTGCAACATTCAATTAAATTTAAAATAAAAGGATTGTAGTATTTTAATTGGTTAGCAGGACGAGACAAGGTAAATGCTCCATGAAAATTAAATTTAAAGGCATTGAAATAGCAAAAAATTCTTTTTCTCCCAACTATTTGATAAGAGGCAACACGACTAAATTACATCTTTCTTTTCACATTTACCTCATGAGCAGCACCAGAATCAGAGTCATCAGAAATTCCATCACTAGTAGTTCGCTCATCTTCGTGCAAGACCTCTCGGGACACACGATGTGCACCAGTACTGCCAGACTCCTGGTTTTCAGGGTTGCCATTCTATAAATAAAAAACAATAAAACAACACACAATAAGAAAGTAAACGGCCATTTTCATAAGGTTTGTTCACATTGTGTTTCTTGTTAATGAAACAACTATAACAGAACTACTCGGCACGGTTATTACCAAATTATTACAATAATTTTTACTGCACAGAATGCAGAATATACTGAAAACAGATAACTAGAACTATCATCAAAGGTGATATTTATACCCCCGTTTGGGTACTGAACACTGGAACTGTTATTGCTTAAGGGTTGCAAAAGGGAAGGAGAGTATTGCACAGGAACAAGGAATTGACACGGAATATGTGAAATTACAATGGAACTGGTCAGTCAATGAACTACAAACAGCAAACAGCAAAAGCTATAAAGCTATTATCAAAGTTGAGGAATAGCCACTTTTATGATAGACCCCATACAAACAAATCTTACCCCTACTTTCAGGAACACTACACCAGTGTACCGCATCAGCTCATCCTGGCCATTCTCCAACCTGGTCAGATTTTTTCGCCTGTCACATCTGTATAAACAAAATGAAGTGGTTGGGTGCTGGTGTGGATAAAGAGTCCACAGAAAGGAATCATATTGTGCTTTTGTGAGACCAAGATTGCATGAATAAGGCTTACTCCTTCCAAATGGAAATCCTGAAAACAAAATAGTTCTATAAATATACCACCATTTAGCGTCCTAGCACGTTCCTTGATAAAATAAAATTGTCAAAATATTAACGACATACTGCCGCTCAATAAATTCTGCACAAATGTTTGTGTTCTTTAGTTTTTGTGAGTTATGTAAATATAAGTTTTGGTTAGTTTTAGGTCTAGCTTTTTTTCTTTATGTTCTTATATGTCTTACCATATGCAAAATTTTTAGATAAATTAGTGGCATTCATTTGTGCAAAGTTTCATAGAATAGCATTTTGCTGTTTTTGAGATTTTGATAATTTTATTTTATATCGATGTATGTGCAAGGAGGAGTGTAGTGGACCTTAAACATGATGCTTTCATTAATGTTTAAACCAGTCTCATTGAAAAAACGTTTGCTAGAGAAAATAAAACGTTCATCGCTTGTAATGAACATAGGGCATTTTTTACAGATGGTTCTTATGATAATTATACTTTATGGACTTGTCAAGACCTAATAGAGTCGCTAACTTTCTTACTGGATAATATTTATGTTAGATTCGGTACCTCTATTTATAAACAAGTAATAGGCATCCCAATGGGTACTAATTGTGCACCCCTTGTTGCTGATCTGTTTTTTATACTGTTATGAAAGAGACTTTATGTTATCTCTTTCTACTGAACATCAAGATGATATTATTACAGCTTTTAACAACACCTCGAGGTACCTTGATGATTTATTAAATATAGATAATAACCATTTTTCATTACTGGTTAATAAGATCTACCCTAAAGAATTACAACTTAATAAAGCAAACACTTCTGAAAAGCAAGCAAACTTTCTCGATCTAAATCTGTCAATTGAAAATGGTTATGTCACTACTAAAATATATGATAAAAGAGATGATTTTAATTTTAATATAGTAAATTTTCCGTTTTTTAGACGGCGATGTTCCCCGTGCAACATCTTACGGGGTTTATATTTCACAGCTTGTTCGCTTTTCAAGAGCTTGCAACGATATTAATGATTTTAATGAACGTAATCTTTGCATTACAGAAAAACTTTTAAAACAAGGTTATCGGTATCACAAATTAAGGAAAACATTTTGCAAGTTTTATCGTCGATACCCAGATCTAATTCATAAATACAGGTGCAGTTTAAAATCACTATTGCAACAAGGTATTTCACAGCCAGTTTTTTATGGAGATTTAATTTATAAACTTAAGAAGATAAAGGGCAATGTTAATTTCTCCCGGTTATTCGTAAAAACCATCTGTAAATTTAAAAAGAAAGGTTACCAACATGATATTTTACTGCATGCCTGGTGATTAACCCTTCTACAGTTGATCATTATGCTTACCTTTTCGGTTGCACGACGGTGGCAGGGGTTTAAGAGTTTATGAAGGTTTATGGGGAAATCTTTTCTTAAAAGAACCTAGAAGCTCGATTTGTTTCTTTTATCCCTGCCATCGTGTTCTTGCTGATTTTACTTCAGGAGCTCTGGTCTCTGTAAGATCATTGAGTACCCGCCCTTTGGCTTTTCAATGCTTTTAGATTCTTATGTTTTATATGTTTGTGTGCTTTCGCATGCAACATTGTTGAGCCAGTTAGTGGGTTGGAGTTGTTTCACCAAGACAACGTGTATTTGTTTTGTGATATGAGAACCTGTTGGGGCAAGTGTGAGGTTGGTGCACCCTAGAACCTGGTTTAAACCCCCATAGGCAATTTGATTTGCCACTGACCGTTCCAAGGCGGTAACCCCTCGGGTTCTCATTTTTGTTAATTGTTAGTGGTGTCTCTTTTGAAACTGATCATTTTATTAACCATGCTCTCTCCCTCTCTTCTTCTTGACTGTGTGGGCAGGCTGTTTTTTCTGAATGTGGCGATTCCTGATATGCATATTTCACCTTTTTAAACAGTAGTTGAAAAAAACCTTTAAGTTGTTAAATGTTGCATGATGACCATCTAACTGTTCTGACCAAGTTTTTCATTGAGGTCATAATCACAGTGACCTTGGCTTTTTGACCACCAAACTTAATGGTCATTTACTTGTAATGACAATTCAACCTACCATGTTGACAAAATGCTCCAGCTTTCTTTTGAGTTTCTTCTAAATTCTGTTTGATAAAACCATAACCAGGTCACTTCAGGGACACTGGGCCCCAGCATTATTTATGAGACAAAGTTTTATCATGAAATATCATCGTTTTGCCATTGATTTGTTGACCACAAAATAAAAGAAAAAATCCTTGTTTAGACAATCTACTAACTGAGGACCCTATCTGAACTAAAAGACAAGGTTTTTGCATTAATTTCACCTTCATCTTGACCTTGATATTTTGGTGTCAGTGTGAACAAACAGCTACATTACAAGGTTGAAATGATTATAATGTGAATGCTGTCCTTATAAAATTTTAATTACCATAGCATGGACACCGTCCTTAAGTGAAAAAAACTTACCATATTTGCACTGATAATGGGAAGCAATAAGCTGGGCATCTTTATCTCCTGACAATGTGGGAATTGCAGAACCTTCTGGCAGTAAGTAATATTTGAGACGTAGCTTGGATGCAACAGGTCCACGTGATCTCTGTGATCTTGATCTTGAGGCACTTTGCTGTCTGTTTATCTGTGAGGTAATTTGTCTGGCTGTATTAACAAGAGCTCTTAGCCCTTCTATGTTGTTACCAGGTAAGTCTGAAGACATCTGTAATAAAAAAGATTTTCATTAATTATACAAAATTAACAAGTTATGGGTTGAACCGATGAATACTTGCAGTGCATTACAGGATAAATGGTGCTCAAATATGATATATGTTGCTTAATCAAAGGGCCATTCCACAAACTGCCTTGTTGTCTCACTTAATATAACAATTCTTCTTATATGCAGTGATCTAATACTTTAAATGGGCAGAAACTAAGTTTCATAATTTTATCAGAAATTACACTTTGAATTCATCTTATTGAATTTCTCAATACTCCACGGCCCATTTACCCAGTACACACGACCACTATATACTTAGGTTGCCTGGGTATAATATAATCCTATTATGACATACACTAAAAGCATTAAATAAACACCATCCAAATACATATTCCAAGTTCTGGGCTTTAGATGATCAGAATTACCAGTTATTTTTTATTTAAAACGTTCAGGTCCCAGAAACCTGTATCTGTATTATTGGGAAACTGAAATTTGTGCTAAATATGACAGTACCAATTGGTGAGTTGAGTGCAACACGGTTGTCACTTTTAAAACTAGAATTTGGTGTTCTGCGGAACACATGTGTCGCCTGTCTGGAAAATGTTGAAATGTGGGCCTATGTTTAATGATATATGATAAAAAGATTTAATTCAAGTTGATTGCAATACTACAACTGTCACCTCAATTGATCCGAAAGGGGCTTAACTAAAAATGGTGAAACCTGAGTTATCATTCTTATTTTCACCAATGGCTATTTGTATGCAGATGATATATAATTATATTCCAAGTATTAAGTAAAAAGGAAAAGCACTTTCAAATTAATAGGCAACATTCAGTTAATGTTAATGTTGCATTTGAAAGGGGCATAACTCATATAATATTTAAACAGGAGTTATCATTCTTGTTGCCCCTGATGGTGTTGTTCATGAAGATGATATATTCCAAGTATTAAATGAATAGAGCAAGTACTTTTAAGTATATACTACATTTTCATGTTAAAGTCTCATTTGAAAGGGGCATAACTAAAAAACATTGAAACAGGAGTAATCATTCTAAGATGATATATTCCCAGAATTAAATGAATAGGACAAGTACTTTCAAAGTTATATGCAAGATTAAGTTTCATGTTGGAGTTGCATTTGAAAGGGGCATAATTCAAAAAAAGTAAAACAGGAGTTATCATTCTTGTTGTAACCGATGTTGCTGTTCATGATGATGATATATTCCAAGTATGAAGTGAATAGGACAAGTACTTTCAAAGTTAAAGGCAACATTAAATTTCATGTTAAAGTTGCATTTGAAAGGGGCATAACTCAAAAAATAGTCAAACAGGAGTTATCATTCTTGTTGTAATGGATGTTGTTGTTCATGACGATGATATATTCCAAGCATGAAGTGAATAGGACAAGTACTATTAAACACAGTTAAAGGCAACAATAAGTTTCATGTTAAAGTTGCATTTGAAGGGGGCATAACTCAAAAATCGTCAACAAGGAGTTACCATTTTTGTTGTAACCGATGATGTAGTTCATGATGATGATATATTCCAAGTATGAAGTGAATAGGACAAGTAATTTCAAAGTTAAAGGCAACATTAAGTTTCATGTTAAAGCTTGGGGACTGCCGGACGACGCGGACGACGCCTACAGACATTAGGATCCCTATGTGCCTACCTGCTATCGCAGGCGACACAAAAAGTTTTCAGTATTAACAAACTAGATGGGTGTTGAGTTGAACACTTGTGTCTCCCTCTTGTACTTAGTCAGAGTAAACATGAAAGGTCGAAAAGGGGCATAATTCCTTGACATAAAGAGCTTGTCATCATCATTTGTGTATGTATATAGAAAGTTTTATGAAGAATTATTAAGCAATTTGCTGAGTTATTGCCAATGTTAAGTTTACGTGTTTTAATCCAAGTCCAAAAAGGGTCGTAACACCGTCAATATGTTTAAAATACACTTAAAACAAATGAAATGTTAAAAACTTTTTACATAGTTGAATTGGTAAAACATTTTTAATGACCATATCTTATTTTAAATAACATGATTGATGAAAACTCCGTAATTTAAATTCTAAATGTATACTGTAATTTTATAATAATGATTTTGTATAGTTTATGTTTAAAATACACTTGTTAAATACCGAAAGATATTACTAAATATAAAATGTACTATTGTTATTTCTTTGATAAAATGCAGCATGGTTTCTTCAAGTAATTTTATTATTCACATTTCAAGAAAATAATTTTTTAATTATGAAACATTAATACTTAAGTAATTTTTCCAATTGAGCAGAATAGTATTGTCAAACACACAGTACCGGTAATATGTGTTACTAAGAAAAGAATTTATATCACTAAAATGAAAATATGTGCATGATTTAAGTTTTAGTTAAACATTCACAAACACACCATTCATTGAGTTCCACAAATGTTTTAAATTTGTTCAGATATATAAAATCAACTTTCATTAACATTTTGGACTTGACATGAGGTCATTTTTATGCAAGAGAAATTTGGAAAAATATTAGATGATATGCAGGTAATATTTAGTGTGCTGCATTTTAATTTGAAGCTGGAATCAAATACTCCAAACCAAAATTTGTATAAACTGGCCGTTATTGCTCCCCCCACACACAAAAATGATGGTCTACATAGGGTCTACACATCGTTTTCGATTTGGTTTGTTAGAATGGGACTGTCACCAGTCTATCCGCACCGAATTTACTATCAAATACCAAGTTCTCTGAAAATTCATGTTCTGACTGATATAAGCCTTTCGGTGTGGATAGACTGACAATGAACCAATTCTATCAAAACAAAACAAAAATGATGTGGTTATCCATTATCCAGTGAAGATCCTCAAGTTTTACGGGGGAAGGGGGGCCAAACAGCCAGTTTATAGATATTTTGGAGAAAACAGGGTTCATCTGTGGGCAAGTTGCCAGTTGATATGCGTTTTTACTTAAGGGAGCTGCTATATTGGAATAAGAGATTTGTTGTTCACTTTGGCTATTCTAATTATTGTTGATATATATTTTAACAGCATAAATATATTTTTAGAACATAAATATGTTTTATTGAAGATTTTTTATTGTCCATATAGATCTATATTTTTTATTGTCCATACATATTTTTTTACCTCATAAATATTTTTTTAGAACATAAATATCCTGGAGTGTCCAGTTTTGACTCCCTTAAGCGTAAGAGCCAAATTTATGTGTAAAATTATTATTCAGCTAATTGGTTTACTGTTTTCTTACTGTATTCATCATTTCTTTATTAAAATATAACCAAAATTTTGTCAATTAATAGCTTTTAAAATTTTAGTGACAACTAAATGACATCTAACCTTGGGAGGAAGTATTTGTTGACAGTGCCCAGTTTTGACGCCTTTGCTTTTGCTGATGCATCAAATAATTCTCTCTTGTGTATACAGTTTATTTTCTTTATTTTTATGATTTGCACTTTTTATTAATTCTGAGTCCAAATAAATGAAATAAAGTGGGTATTTTATGATTTTCAGAAATCTGTTTTAGGCAGATAATAAAAACCTGATATTTTCAATAAAAGACTGTCACATTTTGTAAATGTGTTCAGTAATGGGTTTCACCTGATATAATTCAAATAAAATATTTTTTTTTCATTATCAACATGCAATTAAATATTATCATCATAATTGTTTCTTTTTAAATTCACAGTTCTTGTTAAAAAAGCTTCATTGACACCACCAATATCAAGCAAAAACAATAAATATATTTTAAAAAATATAAGAAGTACATATATTAAGAAAAGTGTTTGCTGATCTTAAAATAAATACAAATACTGCAACTGATAATATACCAACTCTTCAAGTGTATGAGAGCTTCAGCTGTGCACAAAGTTTTTTTTGCTGGCTAACGTAATAAAATTTAGGGTTTATCAATGTACGTAAAGAATTTCTAATAAAATTGGATGTAAACAATTAAAACCTTGTTTAACTTCATGGAACCCATTTCTGAACATGTATATGATAGAAAATGATTCCAACAACATTTGTTAGCAGTTTGGTAGAAAATTAAACCTTATTTGACCTTGTGTAGATGCTATGTCCTCTGGATATAGCCATTCTTGAATTGTATAGACCGGATAAGCTATTGATTTAAACTGAATGTAGATCTTACTATAATTTAAGCTTCAAAAATGTTCTTGCTTGGGAGTTTCATTTTGCCTCGGAGCTGTGTTAGTTGTATGGTGTTAACTTTTACTGGTTGTTATCGGTCCTGAGCTTTAATCCCATTTGTTTACAAAATTGGCTGTGGTCGCTTAAACGATGGAAAATTTCTAGAGATGTTTTTTTCGGGATATTAATTATTATTTAAAATCACGTATGTCTTTTCCGGTATACTGATAATGACTTTTAAAATCAATTCTAAATAAAAGAAGTTTCAAAATGATAATATTATACAAGAAAATAACAAACCAAAGTTTGAACACGATCCAAGTTCTTCGCAAAATCATTCCCAGGGTAATAAACATCAAATGAGGCATTCGACGGGTTGGAGTTGTCATTATCGCACTAGACAAAAATGCAATTAAAAAATTAGAAGACGCATACAAATAGACATAAGCCATTAAGCTAGATAATGTAGGTATATTGTAACTCTTTTATAGTCCTAACATACATTCGTATTAACTTGTTAGTGTATTTATTTACTTTTTATCACATATATTTTTAAGCTATTTAATGGTTTTACACTCTCTTTTCCTCACTTTCTTTATATGCTCTCCCTTTTACTCAATCTGATTGTCAAGAGCTACCGAGAGAACCTATGTCTTTATTGAAGACTGTTCAATCTTTTAGCTTTGAACAATATAAAAGGGTTTGTTAACAAGATGGCGATGCCTAAGTTAGACTGTGGCTGATATACCAACTACATAGTATTTTTTCTCAAGCTACTTTGCTTATATGATTGAATGAAATGTTGAGCTATGTGATTTACAATGATTTATATTGAAAACTAATTAATGTTGATTACAGACGTTTTGGACTCAACAAGTTTCTTTCTAAGCCACGACTTTCTATCTATTGACTATCTATCGAGCAGCTTCAACTCTGTGGACGTCAGCCACCACTATTGTCTTCGTACTATGAAGTCGTAACCTTATGGAGTTCCAACTCCTACAGACTCCTTCGATCTATGCTGCCTTCTCAGAGAAGCTTGGCTTCATAAGAGACTACGGCAGCAGTCGAAGGAACCATACACTGTATATATCAGGTTCTGCCTTTGTGTTAAAACACTACAATTGTTCTACGTACTAAGTAACCTCTCTGAGGATCAAGCTCACGGAGAGAACGCGGAAACCTTTCGGTAGCACAAATATTTGCCTCGCTAACTACTTTAAGCCAGCCAGTTGGCCTCGCTATCTATCTTAAGCCAGCCAGTGTTGTATTTACACAACTTCTTGGTTGCTGTTAAACACCTTCTTGTTCCAAAAGTTGAAACCGACCTCTTTATATTTACCTTATATTTGACAACACAATGGTTACAAGCTATAATACAATTTTGCATAATTTTACATAGGACCAAAACGTCTTCAAAACGTCTTAAAATCACAAAATTCACTAAATGTTATATTTTCACAAAATGACATTATCTATGTCAAGCACGATTGCTACTGCATCAATCTGTGTGATAAAAACAATTTTACTTTAATTATTACAATTATTATACATGAATCTACGATTCCTTGTATATTTATATGTGTGTATATAATCAAAACAGACAATTAAAATCATTCCTGACACTGATTATGTCTTGTTTCACTCTACCGGTCTCAGCCCGTCTTTCCAAAATCTCATTCATTTATAATCTCTTTGTCCTCTTCGTGTCCACTTTTCTGTTTCTATATCTCTCATCCTATGTGGGTCCAGTTTACCCGACCATATCCTTCATCCTGTGTGTTGCCAGATGATCCTACCATATTTTATTTTTGATTCATATAATAAATCTCCTTAAAAATCTCGTTGGCGAATACGTTGTTGCATTAGTGTTTTTATTTAAATCAACAACAACAAAACACTGAAGCTGTAGTTTGGAATTATAACGGGGTATCTTATAACGAATTCGCAATAAATCTTAGAAAAACTAGTTCCATGGCATTGGCATCAAGAATTTTACACTATTAAAGCAAATACTTTCATCTTCGGACGTTTGAAATGTTTTCAGTTTTCCACAGATTTCCATACGAATTAGCAGTCTTTTATCTTGTCTTTTTCCGTATCAGTGCTCTTTTTAAATCTATCTTTTGTTCTCATGACTGATTCTTGCCCTGTCTAACTTTCCTCCAAGGCCTTATTCTAACCTGTTTGAGCATTCTCTCTATTCCTTCAAACAATATTTGTAACCAAGTATTTACGATTTTTGGCCACACTCCTTTTCACGCAACCAGCCTGTGTTATACCGTATTTTACAACTTACTGTGTCACATCCTTTTTTCCATAATGTATACTCAGCAAAAATAGAAAGTACCCACTTTTTATGCTTATATTCTCATTCACATATTTTCATTTAATTACGAACACTTCAAAAGGTGTTTTATTAATTAATCTCAGTTGTTTTTAAGTTTAATTGTTCGTGAACATAATCTTCCACACCTACACCTGAGCAAATGCCCATCAGATAACAATTAATGATGGATTAAAACCCCCTATATATTCAATTCAAAGGGAGGTAATAGGAAATGTTTGGGATTTCTAGCGTTTTTTTTATAGAGGACGAGTTGTTTTATTAATTATTTTTTGTGATTTTATTGACATCAAGAACTGGAAAATTGATTTAATTCCAACAAATGTGAATATTGTTTAGAATCACTTACTTCTTCTTAAAACCCCAATAATAGCAAAGGGAAAGATAACTTAGTCATGACTGCAGATTTTTAAGAACATTTTATTTCTTTGTAATGATTACAGAAATGCAGATCTGTTCAAAGAAGATATTTTCTATTTTATTTTTCTAGTTTTACAAAATCACAGGTAGAAAAGTGGGTACTTTTTATTTTTGCTGAGTATATATTGCCAAAACAATATTTTATCCCACAAATAGATTTCCCTGCTCCTTATATCCACAAACAAGCTAAACCAGCTCATTGTTCCATTTCATTTTTTGTGCTACTCTATATTTCTCCCAACAGTTTATTACTGTAACCCTCTCTTAGTTCTATATCCTGTTTGAGTTACCTTCTTATTTCCAAAAAACCATTCTATGACTCCTCCCAATCCGCACGATGAGTTTGTGCCAGCCTTTATTCCAACATCCTGTCTGTGCAGCTCCATATTCCCACTATCATCCACTTTTTCCCACTACCTGTCTATGCTACCTCCCTGTTTCAACGATTTCTCTGTGCCACCCCAAGTTCTCATTACCTGGCTTACCCATCTGTCTATATCCTTTACATGTCTGTGCCACCAAACCAACAAACCCTCTACACTTATTCGCATACTCTCATTTCTTGTAAGTACTGTATATACCTACACTGTATGTCTGTCTATACCACATCTCAATCACATTTACTTTCTGTCTTTTCCATCTACCTGTCCTCTACATCTCTGCGCAGTACCATTTTCAGCCATTGATGCCTTCTCCCAATCTCACCACCGGTCTGTATCACTCATGTATTCACAAAATTACTTATCCTCAACCCATCTGTGTCAACTCTCCGCATATTATAATATGTTTGTAATCTCTCTCTATCTAATTTAATGTCTTTGCTCATTTTCTCTCTCTTATTCTAAATGTCATTTGTTATCCAGCAATTTGATTGTCATTTTCCCTTTTCCAGTCTGTGTTATCTCCATTTTTCACTGCATGAATGTGACATATTTTACAACTACATTTCAGTGCCAGTCGATGTCACAATCAATATGTAACAACTCCCTTTTTCCAAAGCAGTCTTTGTCCTCTTCCTATCCAACTGCCAGCATAAACCACTCTAAGATTTGTTTTCAAATGTGTCGATCTCTGGATTTGTCAATTCAGTATTTTTTTATAGGTCTGAGCTAGTGCCATGGCTCTCAACCTGTCTCCCCTGATTATATCTTGTAGCGTCTGTAGCGACATCTCTGTTTCCATTGTCTGACTTTCTCATCTCCGATTCTGCTTTACTTTGCTGTCTTTATCTATTGCTATCTACCGCTATGCCTTTCTTTCTACTTATTTCTCACATTGCCAATCTCTCACGATAATTGTCTCGATTTACATGTATGCATTCTTATTATGTGTGTGTTAACTTTGTATTTCTCACAGAGCAATTCCTTTATATGCCTCTTAATTAGATGCCTATTCTTAAAAGTTCATACTCAAACACAAATTTGAAATATTTACGTTAAAAAAGATGAAAAATTTGAAAGCCACAAAACACGACAAATATGAAAATATTATAGGCTCGGTTAAATGTTCATGGTCAGAAAAAGAAATGCATATTACTGCCCACGCCGCATGGTTGAGCGCAATTCAATATTTACACTAATAAACAATACAATTCGGATCCATACCAAACGATGGTATGCATATGGTGGTGAATTTGGAACCTTCAGTGTCGTATTTAAAGTTTGATACCATTCCATGTTCGTCGACCTATGGTCCCAAGATAATAGAATGGATTTGACCAAAACCAGAAAACAATAGGCGGAATTAAACAAAATAGAATGTTGACATGGGATCTACGAATGTAAATCCTGCATATCACATACAATGCCAAAGGCTAAATTTAAAGCAGAAAGTATATCCTTAGGGTGATTAAACAATGGGGGCCTACCGATATCCAGAGTTACCTCCCATTGAGAGTGGCTTCCCTTGCTGATTGGGTATTTCCGGTTTAGAAGCGCTAATATAAAGCGTAGCGTTAAAAGTGTAGATAAAAAGTTTCAAAGTGCTTTGGAAGTTAAAATGCATTGTCAAATTATTTTAAAAAAGTGAAACAGGCATATAAGGAATAACCATCATCTTTGTTAAGTGATTTTTTTAAGTTAATAACTAAATGCATCTTTACCTATTTATGTAACTGCACGTATCCTTAAGAAAATTTTTTTATTGGCTGGCATCGAAATTTTAGCTTTTTAAAAAGTTCACTTAAGTATTCAGCCAATCACCGTTAAGTCATGGAAACAATGCTTATTAAGAAAAGGGCCTGGTGTTTTATGATCATGTTACGTAATCTAATTAGCAAGACTGGGTTTTACCAGCTGGAGGTGTGATAAAGGCCTTTTGAAGTTTAGTTGTAGATTTGTAAGAGGTCGAAAACGTTGTTTGTTGGGGGTAAAAGTGTTGTTTTAGGAAAGTGACTTGAGATTAAATATTCTAATTAATTGTCACACTGTTGTTTGAGACCCGAGCCATTCATTATTTGATATTTGCAACTTAAACCGCTCCGATCTGAATTTAATAAAATAGCATTCGGGAAAGTTTTACCCAAACATATATGAACTTTATTAAATTAATTAAAATTGATTGTAAAACTAAATGAAATAAAAAAAATTGAAATAAAGAGAAAAACGTGAAAATATTACGAAACCACGTTTGAATAATTATATTCTAAATTGTATAAGAATAAGAAAGAAACTTTTGGAGAATAAATAGCAGTATATTGAAAAATACGTTAATACGAACATGGCACAAATCTATGAACCGAATGGTGTGAATTTAATTTTTAGGAAAAGGTTCAGTTATTAAAATAATCTTAGACTATTAAATTCCTGGCAAAAAATGTTGCATGGACATGAAAGAACATGTATTAAAGTGAACGGGCGTTTCATTGGCGGAAGTCAAACTTTATTTTACATCACGTGTTATCAATTGTACTAGTCTACCTTTTTTCGTTAACGGTTTCTAACTTTTCTTTCCCTCCAATCTGCCAATTTGAGCATTAGAAATGCATATTTTTACTCTTTATTACCGAAGGCTTCGAACATAAGGATGTTAAACACATACCTCGCAAACGTATCAAAATGGGTAAAAGAGAAAATTTAAATATTATGCGCTGCACTATAAAACTATCTATTTTTTCCATTCAATGATAATAATCAAACGTTTGTATGCATTATGCTGATCTCTGACCAACCAGACCCTATTAAAACGTATTTGAAAGGACCACGGATAACTACTGCATGTCTGTTTTAATGTCAATCACAGACCGGAACTACCCAGTGACAGGTGCGCGTTACAAAGGGAGGTAACTTAGGACAGAATATTGAGATAACTCTGTATATCGGTAGGACCCCATTTCCGAATCTATAGTGGCTGGGATATTCATCCATCTATAAACTGACCGAAATATTTAAACAAAAGTAATTTTAGAAATACTATTAACACAGTTCATAAATATCGTGCTCAACGAACTTCAAAGGACGTAACTGATCAAACAACAAGAAAGTATGTGAAATTCACTATTACCTCCTCTGTTACAACATGATAGGCTCCGCTAATAGGAAACGTTAACAGTGATGCAAGCAACAGTGCGGACTGGAAAATATAACACAAGTGACAGTTTCATTTAACAGTGGTTCCAGTAAACATTTAAGTTTTCGTTTAATTGAACGTTAAACTTAGATAATATTACAAAAATTCAGTCTCCAGGGAACAGATAGGAAAATTAAAAGAAAGAGACGTTTACATTTTGATGTAAAATGAAAACGGCAAAAAACGGCAAGAAATGCGTCATTATCAGTTTAAACCTACCAATACGATATAGCACTTGTTTTTCTTTAGACAACACAAAGACATATATCCGAAGGCGCTGACAACAAAAAACCAAATTGGCACTCCAACGATAATCCATGCCGCTGGTTGTTCCATTTCATAGTTTGTATCGGTAGCGGCCTCTTTAGACAGACTTTTCACCAAAATCCCAAGTCCAATTAATGTAACTCCGATTATCTGAAAACATTTCAAAAAAAAAGCGTATTACTCAGTTAATGACTTTTAAACCAATAATACATTTGAATCTTACAGAATTTTCATTTTATGTGATTTAATTCATAAATATACTTTGTAATTTGCAACCTGGAATAATATTTTTGATATAAACCCATCTCACTACAGTTGACTGTGTTCTATGCGACAGCATACCTTTTTTTGTGTTTTCCGATCGAACTATTCCGGTACTCTTTGGCACACTCCGAACTTCAAAATAGGGAATTTCCACAACCTCTACAACCATGGCAATATTCTTACGCTATTCAAAATTTACATTTGTGTTAATATTGATATTTCTACTGTTGCTTTAAAGTAATTCACGATGGTGACTGAAATGATGATGTTTACGGTATTTAGATTTGTTATGCGCCAGAAATGAGTACTAAAAGTAACAAACTGTCATTATTTTGTCTGCAGGTTCGTGTTTTTTCTCTTGGCGTTTGTAAATCACATCACGCTCGACCTTCGGCCTCACGTGATTGTCGGTCATCCTGATGACCGACATATTATAATCGACCAAACTTGAGCTCTTTAGCCTGAACACCGGTTAACAGTGACTCACAGTCCAGAACGGATAATTTAGACTATGCCACCTGTTCCTAAGACGCATGCAAAAAGATAGTGTAGAGGCTGATGTTTGATTGCTTGATATATAGAGAACCCCTTTACCGGAAAAGACATTAATGTAGATAATCATGTTTCTTGTATACTTACTTTATACTTTTATTCAGGACGTGTAGAAATAATGCAGTTGTTTAAGTATTGTTGAACTGGATGCCTTCCACGGCCGATGCGTATTTGTACACTTAGCAGACAAGCGATGCTTATTTACAAAGTTAGGTCTGCAAATCAGGTCAAATCAGGTCAGTGAGCGTTAGAAGACAGAAAGAAATGTGTTCGTATGTTGGATGCATTTATTAATTTCACTTGAACTTTGTGCTGATCACATTGATTGTTTTTGTTATCGTTAAGACGATTTTCTTTGAAACTGTTACAAAGAAAAATATTTGTTTTAATTAATTATATGACCATAATATTGGAATTATGCCACTGTTTTAAAGGCGTTTCACAAGTATTCCTTCTCAGCCAGAAAATTACTTCAAAAGGTCTTATACGAGTTTATTCAAAACGATCGCCATTTACATAAAAATGTTATGATGATTACTTGTGTTGTCTAATTTATTGTACTTGTAAGAATAATGCTATTGTTTTAGCATTGACTTCAGACCGAACAAGATCAGTGACATAATGTGTGAATGTGGGGTCAGACATGAGGGTTAGGGGTTTCGCGGGTACGTTTTGCACGTTTGAGCTCAATTTTAATTTCATTCATGGGCACGTTCATGTAAATCTCAATAATAGACGATGTAATTATTCACGAATAACAACATTATGTAAGCTTCGTTTTAACAGGGGAAAATAACAAATATTGAAGTATAAAGGTGATTGAGCTTCATTTACATGCCGACGAAACAATAATTCCAACAGAAACAGTAGATAAAAACAAACATTTATTTTAGCAAGTTTGCGTTTCAGACAAATATTTGCCAATGGCGAAACAGTACTTGTCTTTTGTGCGTTTTTATATCGACGCCACTGGTAATCCATATAAGCGAAGCCTTCAGAATTTCCATAGCTTATAAATCATGTAAAGGTTATAATCTGGAAGTATTCCATGTGAGTGATAAGAAATTACCGGCAAAGTCGGGACTGGCCAGTCCGCGCCGCTCCCCGGTAAATCAAAGTCGATCTGCATATACCTGCTTGAGAAGACAGACAATGCTACTGCAGCTTTTTAAGAGATCATTTTATAAATTGCCGGCAGCCAGGATTAAGGTCGTGCTATAGTCCACAGACCAGGTCGAAGATAATGAATTCCATGTAACACAATTATTCCAAGTATTCTAAAGTATAAATATTGTTATTCACTTAAGCTTTCTATCCAAAAGTTCAAACGGTTAATCACACTTTTTGTGTTTATTTGCATTATTTCTCCAAATATTATCCAAGTGAAATGGTAAAACTGCGAGATTTTCAACAGACCAGCAGCCTTAAGATATAAAAAGTGAATCAGTAGATTTGTCGGCTTTGTTACGGATGCATTATTTAATTTTATGATGGAGATAAATTCGAGCAGTCGAGATAGAAGTTATTTAAACAAGAAAGGTACGTGTAAAATGCATTTTTTTTTTGCGAGCTTGTAAAACAATCACGTCCACTGGTACTTGACCAGCACTACCTCGTATTATTCGTTTTGCTGAATGAAGGGGATTTTCGCTTGGAATTTTCATTTAAAGGTTACATTACACCACATAGTCCGTTTTAATATATGAGAACTTTTTCTCGTCATCCGAGGGCCTCTTGTTTGCAGGGATTACATGTCAGGAAAAGAAAAAAAGCGATTTCATTATATATCTTGTTTGTTCGAGTCTATATCTTGTTTGATAGAGGTGGACCAGTGCCGGAACAGCGGATGTATATTTGTGGCACCGTATTTGCGATTCCGCGTTTAAAGTATGGTCTGTTCGGTTAGAGATCATTACTTTTTTTTACAAGTAAGTTAACGCCTTGTTTTTTTTCGAATAGATGGAATGCAAATCCTCGCACCAATGTATTGTTGTCTAGGAATTAAGATGATAGAACTCATATTTAATTGAATACTGGGAATTTGAGCCCTATTGGAATTAGAAATACTTTGGTTAAACCTACATAAAGTTCCATATTAAAGTCATTTGAAAGGAACATACCTCTTACAATAACGAAATAGGAGTTATTATTCTTATTGTCACCGATGGCTTTGTCCATGCAGGTAATGTATTCGAAAAATTAAGATAATAGAACAAGAACTTTCAAAATTATAGGCAACATTATGTTTCATATTAAAGTCTTTTAAAAGGGGAATAACTCAAAAATATTGACACAGGGGTTATCGATCTTGTTGTCAGAAATGGCTTTGTTTATGAAAATGAGGATATAATTCAAGTATTGTGTTAATAGGACAAGGACTTTCCATGTTATAGGCAACATTAAATTCGATATTTAAGTAATTTGATAGGGGCATAACAAAAAATAATATAACAAAAGAGTGATCATTTTTGTTGTCGGAGATGGCTATATACATGCAGAAGATATTTTTTAATTATTAAGTTAATATGTCAAATACTTACGAACTTATTGGCAACATTTAGTTTCACATTTAAGTTTATGGGCAATAGGACAACGCAGCCGCCGACAACGCCGCCGCCGGACAATAGAATCCATACGTGTCTACCTGCTAATGATAAGCACTGTCATACAATGAATTTAACATCATTTAAAATTGAAACAAAAACGTGTGACGAGAGCGAGGAAGCATATTTATTACAGGGCGGAAATTCTAAATAAATACCAACAGTCTAACGAACTTCTAGAGCAGTTTACACTTCAGAGCCGTCTTTTGTTAAAATTTCATGCTAATGACCGACTACCTTTTTGGAAAGCTAAAACTTGTATTATTAATACTAGCAACTCGAATGATACGACCCATCAGACTTTATACAGTTATAGTATTCCCTTTTGTTGTGTTTCCATATTGTCAGTTCTTTCCAACTTCTTATATTCATGATATTTTAGTCTATGTTATGGACAACTTAAGTTCTGAAATATTGATATGAATACTGTCCGATCCCATGCCTCTATGAACGTTTTTGTATTTGTCAAATACCACTTTAAGGACTATCCACTTTTTATGATGACCTGTATTGGACTAAATCTATTGCTTTTAAATGCGTCATTGTATAATGAGTTTTCATGTTGATATTGTTTTGGGGTTTCAACAGTGGAACCCATATACAAGTGTCTCTGATTTTCAGAAGGTTTGATATTTTAAGACTGAAACTGCATTTACTTTTAAATATTGGTCTGCAGGTAATAAAAGTATGGTTAGGTACAGGGTTTGACAAATCCCGGTTCCAGCGATCACAACATTACAACCATCGGGCAACCCAAAAATCTAAAGACTGTTTGCTCAAACTTCTCAAAATTCGCCAATCGGTATCCCTATCGCTGAACGCTCGACACTTAAGCAAATATGCAATAATACAGATACCACTCAACAAAATAAAAACAAGGAAAAAAAACTTCGTGATGTGACGAAAACCCGGTTTTCATTTAAAACTTGTTTTGGAAAATAAAATATCTGGTTTATAACTGCTTAAACAGACAAATCATTAAGAAAAATCATTTTAGTAACATTGTACATTTAAACAATTTAAAATAAAATCTTGTTTTGAAGAGAGCAGTGGCGGGATACAATCATCAACCAATACCACCCAACCCTGAAGAAATTTGTGTTGTTTTGAGATCACATGTTTATATAAAAAGAAGGCCTCTTCCTTGATCACAGACATCTTGGAAGCAATCCCTGGTTGTGCCTTTATATAAGCTACCCACATTCTAAGTTTGGTGTACACAGGCCAAAGCAAACTCAAGTTATTACGCAGAAACTGAATTTCTACTTTTAGCATGCATCAGTGACCTTGACCTTGATTACAAACCCCTAGTTGTTTCTTAATATCAATAAGTCACAGCTAACTCAAGTTATAATGAAGAAACTGAATTACTTTTTTCAGCAACAGTTACCTCAACCTTGATCACAGACATCTGAGATGCAATCCCAATTGCTTCTTGGTATAAGCTATCCGTACACCGAGTTTGGTGTCAATAGGACAAAGCTAACTCGAGTAATTATGAGGAACCTGAATTTCTATTTTTAGCACCAGTGACATTGACCTTGATTACAGACACCTGGGTAGCAATCCTCAGTAGCGTCTTGATATAAGCTACCCAAACACCAAGTTTGGCATCAATAGGGCACAGGAAACTGAAGTTATTGAACAGAAACTGAATTTTCTGGACGAATTATGGGTCATGTATTATATTTATTATTTAACTATTAATAGATGATGTTTAATACGTCCATCTAGTTTGACCCAAAAGAGATAAGAGGGTTACTAAAAAGTTTAGAAAAGATGTTGTTTTGGTAAATACGTGATTTTTGTTACTTATGAATTCAAAATTATTGTTTTAGAAATAAAATGTATTGTTATGAACGTTTTTATGGGTAGAAACCTTAGTTTTTGAAGTGAAATTGTTTAGTGATTTGGACGGGGTAGAAGAACTTTTTGAACATCCCTTTCAATAACGGATGTTATGTTTGATAAGGGAAAATTTCAAAGTAATTTGTTTGCATTTGATAAATTGTGTGGATGTTTTATTTTTTTTAAATATGTTTTAGGTGTTCTTTGATAAAACTTTTTTTTTATTTGCGGGGAAATTTTATTCGGATGTGCGAATTTATATCTCGTAAGGATTCGGCGTAATACGTCATTGTGCGTGATATCCTTGAGGTGACCCCTCACAGCAGTTTCTATTTTTATATCAGTATTAAACTGCATTCATGAAACTCGGACACAGCTTACTTCAATTGCTCTCCCTTTGCATGTAAATATTGTATTGAAAGGTTCTTGTTAACCTTTAACTATTTCATTGTGATCAAAGATTTCTTACCTTTAATTGCAACATCTACTTATGTCAGAAGTTCTCATGTCTATCTTTTGTGATATCTAGTCGAATTAAACGTTTTTACTACATTGCTTAACTTATTTGGACAATATCCACTTCCCTCTAGCCAGGGATCTTTCATCCATGCTCAAGAAATCATAATCACATCATTGCCAGTCATATGTGGTATTCAAAAAAATTACCACTTATATAACTACTTATACTTGATCTCTATTTCATATCTATTCAGAGGTCAAACAACTATTCACTTCATATCTCCAACCACAACTTGGCTCAGGGACATTACATCATTAGCATGAATGTCGTCCACATATAACTCGTGTGTGTTATACTTTTCTTGTTATTTTTAGCAACAGTGACAATGAACTTGATCACAGACACCTTGGTAGCAAACTCAAGCTGCATAAGCTATACACACAGTTTTGTGCCAATAGGTCAAAGCAAACTAAAGTTATGCAAAAACTGAATTTCTATTTTTAGCAACAGTAACCTTGAACTTGATCACAGACACCTGGGTAGCAAACTCAAGCTGCATCTTGATATAAGCTTTACACAAAGTTTTTTTGCCAGTAGGTCAAAGCAAACTTAAGTTATTATGTAGAAAGTGAATTTCTATTTTTAGCAACCTTGAACTTGATCACAGACACCTGGGTGGCAAATTCAAGCTGCCTCTTAATATAAAGTAACCAAAAACCAAGTTTTGCATCATTAGGCCATTTGGCGTGAATAGACAACTTTCAAAACAATCTAAACAAAAATGGGGCATACCATTGGCAAAACATAGTCAAGGGTTATGAAACCTGTCGTGATAATTTTTACTGTGATGTCAAGCAACCATGTTAAGTTTCAAAGTTCTAACTTAAAAAATTTCTGAAAAAAGGAAACTTCCACACAAAAAAATTAACAAAATGTTGACGCCCCCCGCCCGCTCGCCCGCCCGTTCTCCAACGACATACCCAATCTAATAACCAGGTAGCACAACTATGTGTGCGCGACAATGACTTTTCTATATATGTGATGATCGTCCTTCGCGCACAACCCAGTTACTATTCAAATCAATGCGGAAAATTTTCCTTCTATTTCTATATGCCGCCGATCGGAATTTGAATCGCAACTTTGGCGGCTCTATAAAGCATCTTAAACCATATGTATCTTTAAAAAATTTACATACCTGAAAAGCCACATTCAAGTAGAATCAATATATGTAATCCTTTATAAATAACGGTTTCGTTTTTTATGCAAACTCCTTTAAACCTCCACCCATGTCAACAAATTTCGATTTCCGCGCTTAAAGTTTACCTGACTCACGTTTATCGATAAATAACAGAATTTAAATCGGGTCGATTTCCACCACAGTTTTGATCGTAACTGCTTGAGACGTAATGGACAGACATCTGTAAAAAGTCAGTATGATAATGGGTCTGTGCTTGCAGTCGAATTATTGAGACTAATAACCAGGATGGTTAAAACATGGTAGACTAATTCCGTGACTGCCCTTATAATTTTGAACACCGGAAAATACTAACAATGAAGAAAATAAATGGTTTTATAATTTACACTGCAATTAAACGTACGATGTACATTATTTAACAATATCATTCGAAGTATATTACAGGAATATAAGAGACACAGTTACAAACATTATAAAGGAAATGCTGAATGCATAAAGTGCTTACTACACTCCTCTCCAGCACGTTCAACGATAAAAAGAAAATTATCAAAAACTCAATAACGGTAAAATGTCGTTCAATGATACTTTGCACAAATGAATGTTACTAATGTATCCTTATTTTGCAAATGGTAAGACACGTTAGAACAGTAAAGAAAAATTGCGAGATAATAATACCATAAAACAATATTATAATGACTTCTCATAAAATTTATTATTCTTCGATCAGTTTAGTACGACCAAATAGTGATAAAATATTACATTTTGTACATGTCATTTTTCAATTCAGGTCAACGACAACTTGTGCAGTTACGTAGTATCACGAAATATTGCAAATGTAGCAGTTCTCAAATATAGAAAAGGTTCAGTTTAGCAAATGCATTTTTGAGTGTCATAATTATTAAGATTTTAAAGGAAATTGGGATTTCTGAAATATTCTACGAATACTGACTTAAAAACGAGTACAATTTGAAATGTATCTTTATATTGTATATCCTACTTTTCATTCATAAAGGATAGGTAGTTTAAGCTGCAAAAATTAGCGTTCTAAAGGTTTTCTACACAATGATCTTTAAATACATAACAATCAAAATTTGCGGAAGCGCTTCAAACAATTTTCACTTTCCGCGAACGTTTTGACGTCGATGACGACGTCATGCTGAATTTTGATATATTTAAAAATTATAATAATCGCATTTCTAGATTGAATACATATCCGATTTTTATCTCAAAATGATCACAAAAGTTTAAACTATGTGGTACAATAAAAAACTGAAAATGTAAAACTTTGACCAGCAGGTCGAAAATCTCACGACACGGCTCAATTATGTTTTCATAATTAATTAAGAATTGTATACGTTGTGTGAGGTGTCGAGGTGATGGGTGCATTAGAGGTAATTTACAAAAACAACTAGTGAGAACCTGTTTGGGCAATTTTGGGATCCCTTTATAAATAAAATCATCTCCTGAAGACAGCTACGCTATAAGGATCTGACGACAAGTAACTAAAACGTGTTTTTATCACTAAACCTTTGAACTAATCAAATTGTCGCCTACACAATCGCAAAAGTGAAAGTAAACATATTATTTTAAACCTTGGAAAGTGTTTACGGCCTGCGTAAGGCATATTTTTTGAAGAAATAAGTAGATATAGAGTATTGCATTTATTTCTAATGTAATGACATCTTTAGATAATTTTTGCGAGCGTTACAAATCATGCTTCCTGTGTTGACAATTTCTAAAAATAGTAATCGGGGAAAACCGCTATCGCTTATGCACGGTGTCTGCGTGCCGTCATCAGATCTAACATTTTGTAAGATCTGACTTTAGTGAGATTGGGCGCAATCTAGCACCTTGATTAAACCCCGGTGGCAAATTAATTAGCTTTTGACCCTTTCTAGGCGGTAACTCCTTAGGCACTTTGTATTTGTTAATTGTTTGGGGTGTCTAATTTGTTTGAAATTGATCTGTCGCCGTTTGGGTTTCATTTCAGTGTGTGCGTTTAACCATTTATAAACTCATGACAAGCCTCTCATTTTTTCAGGGCGGTTTGGCTGTGTAGAGAGCCAATGTCCCTCTAAAAGAATTCAAAAGCCTATCAATATAAATACCGCGTAAACGCGGGTCTAAATTTGCAAAAATCTCCATCAATACCAGAAAATATAAGCAATATAGAACTTTAGTATTAACAAGAAAAGTATAACACACACGTGTTATATGTGGACGACATTCATGCTAATGATGTAATGTCCCTGAGCCAAGTTGTGGTTGGATCCATCTGATTGTAGATATGAAGTGAATAGTTGTTTGACCTATGATATGAAATAGAGATCAAGTATAAGTAGTTATATAAGTGGTAATTTTTATTGAATATCACATATGACCGGCAATGATGTTATTATGATATCTTGAAGAATATCAGCATGGATGAAAGATCCCTGGCTAGAGGGAAGTGGATATTGTCCACATAAGTTAAGCAATGTAGTAAAATCATTTAATTAGACTAGATATCACAAAACATAGACATGAGAACTTCTGACATAAATAGATGTTGCAATTAAATGATACAAAAAATAAAATATGCATATCAGGAATGGCCACATCCAGCATACACAGCCTCCCCACACAGCCAAAAAGTAGAGAGGAAAAGAGAGCATGGTATTACAAAAATCAGTTTCAAACTGGACGCCACAAACAAATAACGGAAGTGAGAACCGGAGGGGTTACCGCCTTGGAACGGTCAGTGGCAAAACAAATTGCCACTGGGGATTTAAACCAGGTTCTAGGGTGCACCAACCTCACACTTGCCCCAACAGGTCCTCGTATCACAAAACAAGTACAAATTGTCTTGGTGAAATAACTCCAACCCACCCATCAGCTCAACAATGTTGCATGCAAAAGCATACAAACATATAAACATAAGAATTTAATAGCATTGCAAAGCCAAAGGGCGGGTACTCAATGATCTTACAGAGACCAGAGCACCTGGAGTAAAATTAGCAAGAACACGATGACAGGGATAAAAGAAACAAATCGAGCTTCTAGGTTCTTTTTAGAAAAGATTTCCCCATAAACTTTCATAAACTCTTAAACCCCTGCCACCGTCGTGCAACCAAAAAGGTAAGCATAATGATCAACTGTAGATGGGTTAATCACCAGGCCTGCAGAGCGCTGTAAAATATCATGTTGGTAACCTTTCTTTTTAAATTTACAGATGGTTTTTACGAATAACCGGGAGAAATTAACATCGCCTTTTATCTCCTTAAGTTTATAAATTAAATCTCCATAAAAAAAACTGGCTGTGAAATACCTTGTTGCAATAGTGATTTTAAACTGCACCTGTATTTATGAATTAGATCTGGATATCCGCGATAAAACTTGCAAAAGGTTTTCCTTAATTTGTGATACCGATAACCTTGTTTTAAAAGTTTTTCTGTAATGTAAAAGTAAAAAAGGTGTTTTATGCAATCCACATTTGTGGTTAGAAATCTTTGATGAAATTGTTAAAGATTAACAAGAACATTTCAATAGGAAGGATTCAAAGCTACGTCATCAATTTGTGTTATCAGTACCACAAGATACACATTTCTAGGAAGATGGTACAATACAGTGTAAACAAGGGTTCCTTGTGATAAGATATTTGCTGTAAATTTGACAGAAAATGCTGAACCTTGAGTTAAGTTTCGCTCATCTGACATAATCTGAGCATTCAAATGTTTAACTAAAACTTTGATTACAGTGTCATGGTTTAAATTTGTCAGGGAAAATGCAAGCATTAATTGAAAAGATTCATAGAAATTCTCATAGTATTTTCGTATCAAGCAGTTAAAGCATGCATTATATAATCTTGAGCTGGAGGTGGTCAGAAACAGGTGCAGTTTCAGTATCTTTATGCTTTATCATGACTAATCTTGTATATTTATGTTTACAATATTGAAAAATTAATATGGCTAATTATGTATGTAGGTATTCTTACCAGTAATTAAGTTAATATACTGAAGGACAATAAAAACGCACGGTGGGGATAATTGCATTTTGACAAGGAAAATATACATATTATCAACATTTTTCACAGTTTCATAATACCGAATGCATTGCAGTAATTTAGATACCAAAATTATGAACATTTATTTATAATAAAAAAGTTATTGCGTAATAAAAACTGTACCCTGAAAATGAAAGAAACACCTTTTGCTAAATGTGACAATGAATTGGTTCAATCTGTTTCCTGTTGTTCATTGTCATTAAGTATATTTTATCAAATGTAGAAATTAAATGTATTGTTTTTGTTGTTGTTGTAATTGTTTTTCAGATGCAAGGCAGGTATTGAAGCTGGGGACGAGAAGGACATTATTATTAATTGATTAGGGCAAATGGTTCCAAATTTATAGTACCATAATTCACAAGTGAAAATCTATATAGGTGCAGCAAAAAATACTATTCTGCCATGCAAAATAAAATGTCTACAGCTAAAAGATTGACTTAATTTTCTATACCTAAAGCGGACTGTAAGAGGCTCGAATAGGGTCTGGATTTCCTTCTGTAGGTCCTTTTCCTCCAACAAAATATCAACTGTATTTGCATGTCCACTTTTTAAATTTTTTTACTTTGTCAATAATAAAATACAGCCGACCACATGCACTTATCCACCTTTTGAACTTATGTTCATTTGTTTTTGGTTTTGGAAAGGGTAGAAAGATACATCTTTCATGCCATTTTTGTCTGTATACCTCGAGTCACCTTTACAAACACCATAGCAACATTGTTTTGTCTTACTAAACTTTTTTTTTAAAGATTTTGGTTTCAGATCCATGCCTCAACACAAGCTAATTTATAGTAAACTGAAGTGAATGCAAGTCATACAAAATTTGTACCGCTAGCAGTGAATCAGTGAATCTATTTTTAGCATATTGACTACCTGTGAATCCTTCCAATATTTACATGCAAAGGGAGAGCAATCAAACATTACTTTATTGAAAGGGATGTTCAAAAAGTTCTTCTACCCCGCCAAAATCACTTAACAATTTCACTTCAAAAACTTAGGTTTCTACCCATAAAAACGTTCATAACAATACATTTTATTTCTAAAACAATAATTTTGAATGCATAAGTAACAAAAATCAAGTATTTACCAAAACAACATCTTTTCTGCACTTTTTAGTAACCCTCTTATCTCTCTGTGGTCAAACTAGATGGACGTATTAAACATCATCTATTAATAGTTAAATAATAATTATAATACATGGCCCATAATTCGTCCAGAAAATACGATGATTATGGAATAAAAAGAAATTTATTTGAAGTCTCAACAAAAATATTGCTTGGTTTACTAAAATAATGTTGTTGTTGGTCAGGCTATATAATGAGCTTTTCGCTATCTAGTACATAATGGGGTATATTTTAAGATTATAAATAATATATAGTGCTAGACAATACGCCTTTATGTACGCGACCGCCGTAGAATGCAACCATCAAATCTTGTTAAACTGAACTAAACTCAACGAAGTCAACCGATTGGTCATTTCATTCAGTGTTACATTGTACTTATATAGCATACGCACCCTAACATACGTCGATCGACATATTCGTTGCCTTCTGAGATTCAATGAGAAAAAATTATATGAACCACATATATGGTCTTTATTATTTTGTAAAATAGTCATGTTGAGTCCAGGGCCAAAGTTCATAAAACTATGATTTGAGATCAGTCTCAAATCTCAAGGATCTGATTGGCTGAAATGGCGACCAGTCAGTTGCTTGAGATTTGAGACTGATCTCCGGATTTAGTTTTATGATCTTGGGCATAGGGAAACAAAGAAGAACTTATTTCTGAGTCGATGTATTGTTCGTTAACTACGGGGTGGTAGAAAAATGGATAAACAAAATAACTTACCAGAATAATTGTATTGATGATGAAAACACAACATTTTGCAAGTCTGTTGAAGCTGCACACACAAAAACATTTTCCACATCCACCACCTTTCACTTGTCCATCAATCGTTTTGTACTTGTACTGTAGAAAATAGCAAACCTATCATTCATGCCACGAGAAAAGTTGATTTCAGTTATGTTCGAGACATTTTAGTTATCTTTATATTATGCTTCCGAAAGATCCCAGCACAACTTCTTGGGAACTGTGATACAGTTCTACGCACTCATGTGAAATTGGGTGAAATTGAGGTGTTTTCTTGAAGCACAATCATGTTTAAATATGGTCAATTTTCAGAAGTATGATTTGTATTATTGACCAAGAACATGCCCAAACTGAACGTGCAATATTTAAATATTTACCGTGTTTGTTGGCTTCAATATACCATATGTGTATCATTGAAAGCCAAACAAACACGACAGATATAAATATCTGCAAGCTCGGTTCGATTATGCTTGTTAATAGAGAGTCATGAAAAAAAAACATCTCGAAGACCACTGACACAATATATATAACGAACAAAACTAAAAAGTGTTTACTTTCTATGCTGATGTTCTCAACGAGATATTTTCATTAAATGCGGAAACTTTTAAATGGTGTTAAATTGTAGTATTATTTAATTTGTTTTAAATTTTAATTGTCCAAGAACATAATCTTCTACACCAAGAGATGAGCAAATGCCCACCGAATAGTAATTAATAAAGGATTTCAATACATTAAATTTTAAGTAAAAAGAGAGGTTATTGTAACTGGAATTTCTAGCCTTGTTAATCTAAGATTAGTTGTTTTATATGTAAAAAAATAATTGTATTGGCCTCAAGAGCTTGAAAAATCATTTAATTTTAATATGCTTAGGGGTTGAGTAAGTTTAAAAATGCCAATAGTTTTATAGAATCACTGAATTCGTTCTGTAAACATAAATATAGGAAAGGAAAAGATAAATAAACCGTGACTCTGCAGATTTTCAAGAATATTTTATATCTTAGCAATGGCAACAAAAATTTAAAATTGTTCAAAGAAAAAATTTTGAATTATCCTTCTAAAATTTTACATTATTACAGGAAGGAAAGTGGACCCTTTTTATTTTTGCTGAGTATATTTTGGTCTAATAAATATGAATGGAGAATGAAATGTATTGCTTAAAATCACTCCTGCAACAAAGCGTTTCTCAACCAGTGTTTGGACATCGATTTAAATATTAAAGTAAAAAAATTCATAATTCATTTCTGCTCGCTTTTCGTAATCACTGCCTGTAAATTCAAATAAAAGCTTCCAACATAACACTTCATATCGATGCTTGGTGATATACAATCTACAGTTGATTGCACGCTGTTTTGAGATAATAAAGGTTTCGATAGAAGTTTTGCCAAAAAAAAACGTAGCAGCTCGATTTATTTCTTGCATTCCTATCATCGTGTTCTTTTGACTTTATTCCAGGCGCTATACTCCCAGTAAAGTCCTTGATTACCTTTTCCACATTTACAAATCCACTAGTTTTTATATTTTTTCTGTTCTTCTGATTTTGCATCAAGACAACTTCTACTTGCTTGTTCATATGATAATCTGTTGGGACAAGTTAAGGTCGTACAACATTTGACCTCGTTTAAATTTCCTATAAATTTGCAAAAATAATTTGACGCTGACTATTCCCAGGCGGTAAATCCCCATGCTATCACTTTTTAATTGGTTGTTATGAACTTATTTGAATTTAAGCGTATAATTACATTTTTATAACCAATATATGAAGTAAACAATTCATGGGCGTCTTAAGCTAATTGTTATTATTATATGAGGACAAGCTGGTCTGTTAAGTAGACCCGGCAAATTTAATATGCACTGACATTTCAATATTTCCTCCCCAGTAATTGCTAATTACATTTTAGTAATTAAGCAATTACATTTTAATAATAAGCACACATATAATTTATGATAATAATATGAAACTGTCCTAAAAATTTATATCAAAAACCTGTAACGGTATATAGGTATCAGGATATTTGTAAAGTTGCATAATAATTTGTACATTTATCTTGTGCTTTTTTCTTGTTTGTTTGTTTATTTGTTTTGTAAAATGCCCATCGAAGGAACGCCTATGCTTTGCTAAGGCTTTCTTACTCGGGCCTATGTTGAATAATTTATCTACCAGACGGATACACTCCTGACATATCAAATAGCTTGCTGTTCGTTTCGCCAAGCCGATGAAAGCAGCCTGTTTACGTGATATCATAGTACAAAGTTTTGTCCAACAACATTGACCTGGCACTCTTGAATTTGACCCTGTAGTCGGTATATTTCGTAAACTTTACGATCTAAATTTAAATCGATATGTTATGTTTAACCAATTTTAATAAGCTACAAAAAGCCCGCTTAGCGCAGTCGGTAGAAGTGTTTAAATTCGAGAATAAAGACGTAAACTCGTGGGTTCGAATTAACGTTTTAGCCCCTTTGTTTGTTTTATTTTAATTTTCAAATTTCCATTCTTTTAAAACTCGTATAGACTGTTATTTTTTCTGTGTAAACTACCGGTGTAGTGTGAAGTATTTTATGACTGAATATTTTGCGTGTATGGGCTAAAGTAAAATGCATTAATAGCCTATACGGTTGCATAATGTCACAAATAAAATTGTAGAAAAACACTATTCAAAGGTATTCTTAAACCAGATATACGAGTAGTAAAATGATTTTTTTACAAGTAAAAGAAAAAATGAGTATTTTTATAAAATAATGTTTGCAAGGATTCGAACGAGAGACCATCAGATCCGTAGTCCGGCATGTATACCAATACACCACAACTCACTGACGTTCGGAGTGAACAATTATATCAATTTGTTTTCTTTGGTTACATGTATGTACCAGTGTTTTTCCTATGACCTTTACGAAATTTAATGAGGTGCCAGGTCAATATTGTTGGACAATATTCACTACTTAATCCTGTAAAAAAATATCAACATATTTGTGTCTGTTGCATTAATTTATTACTTTAATATTTTCTTACATTTTCCTGTTGATGTGTGTTTGTTTGTAAAATGTCTTATGTGTATATGTTTCTTCTTGTTGTTTGCTTGTTTAAAATATATTTTCTGTATATTGTGTAAATATGTTCTGTCGCTGGGGAAAAATAATATCTATCTATCTTTAACTACTGTAAGATTAATGGAAAAACTTATGTCAAGACCATATTACTGAGATTGGAGACTAGTCTCAAATCTCAAGCCTCTGAATGGCTGAAATGGCGACTTGTCACCATTTCACCCAATCAGATGCTTGAGATTCCAGACTGGTCTGATTTACTTTTGAGATATTGAGCCCTAGTTTATCTCATCCTTGTCTAGACAGGTCAACGTTAGACCAGAACAGTCCTACTTTACAGCTATTATCATTCTTTAAACAATGGGTAAATATAAGTCTTCTCAAAGTATACGTAAAAAATATAATTCATGTTAAAAGAAATTGCGTTAAACTTTCTAATTTCTTTAAGTATATAACATTTTGTAAACATTTTGTAAATAAGGGCCTATGTCCCTCGATTCACCAACTGAAATCATCACCCATATCAACCCTGTTGTTTCAGTATAATGTTGATCTTGCTTATAAGTAATTTTAGAAGTACTATAATACAAATACATAAGTATTGTGCTCAACGAACTTTAAATAACACATGTGATAACAGTACTGGAAGGACTTTTTAAAGCCGCCACACGGCACAAACCACTGTACAATGATATTGATAGATGAAAAAGGAACTGTGAAAGCCACGCAACACGACAAATATGAAAATATTGCAAACTCGGTTTGATTTAGCCTGGTCGTTGGCAGTTATGAAAATGCATATTACGGCCCACATAATACGATTATGATTGCCAATCAGTTTCTCTATTGTAATTAACATCTTACTGCACACCCTACAAATTATAATAATAAGAATCAGTATTAATCCCAAACAAGATAAAGTACCTACAAAATATTGGTAGTCTAAATGCACAAAACATATAACCCAAGGCTTGTCATCAAGTTCTTGCACAACTAACATTATCCGTGCTCTCAACGCAGTGATTACAATCATGCCTACCATGATCAAAACAGGTACTTAATGCAGACGTTCCTTATAATAGCAACCTGGAACTTTACGGATGCCATGTCCAATGGTTTTCTTTGTCGTTAATTTTTAATTTACAGGTGTCATATTTAAAATTGATAAAATTGATTCGCTTGTAAACTCATGCTCTCCTTTCCTCTTGGCTGTTCAGACATAGATTAAGAGACCACATTATCTTCGAAAACTTCCTCACATATTTTCTATCATTACTATATAGCCAGCTTTAGTTCATAAATTTATTTTCTCAATATAGATATACCTCAACAATAGTTAAAGTACATGTCTCAAATAACTTTTTAAAATCAATACTGAATAAGAAAATATAAGCATGTAAAATTCTGTGCCCAGTCTATATCAAATATGGTGTGCCAAAGTCCAACAGCTATGCTAAATAATAAAATTTGATCTTTATAGCCTGCTTAAACAAGCTATGAATTCCATTCAAAAATAAGTTGTTTTTTTTTAAATACACAGCCTCCAATAAGTAAATACAAGTTTTAGCTTTCCAAAAAGCTAGTCGGTCATTAGCAGATAAATTAACAGAATAAGTATGTATTCGTGCTCGCATTTACTTTTTGACCAATGGAGGTCAAGGCTATGCCCAGCATTCTTTCGATCAATGTCACGTAGATTGTATCTGACAAACGATTTCTGAATTTAGTTGTCCATTGCTGTTTCTCTAAAGCATGCAAACAAAAGTTGTACGGCTGATGTTTGATTTTTTGAAAAATGAACAAGACGTGTACCGGCAAAAGACATTAATGTAAAAAATGTTTCAACGAACACGACAAATATGAAAAGATTGCAGGCTCGGTTTGACTGAGACTGTTTAAGACTTTTTATCAAAAACATAAAATACCGCATCGCAATCAGTGCTCCAGCTTGGATTTCAAAAGGACAGGGAAATAGATAGATCTAAAAAAAACAGGGCAGCTTTGCGCAAGAAGCTCAAAATAAGGCACTTTTATGCAAATCTTTGAGAAAGAGCATTGTATATAAATGTCCCTCTGAATGAGTAATTGCAAATAAAAGATAAAATGAAATGCAATGAAGACATAAAAAGTCATCCAACCTACTAGTTTGAAACGCTCGCAGCTCGGGTTTTAACATTCACAATTCTGAGGTTGATTAGCTGATCGCAACTAGTTATGGATTGAAATGATTTTTCAACATATTTGACTTACGAAGTACTTGTTAATATATGACACCAAAAACTGAGTAAACATGTCGCCGTTTATTATATTAATATTGATATAAGACAAAAACAAAAAACAAACTCATTATTGATACTACCCTGACGCTCTAAAGTGCAATTAACTTCCTGTGGCCATCCTATTCGTTAATCTCTGACGTTCGTAGCTAATTATACGTATCGATGACTGTCTTTAAGCGTACCACCGCCCGATTGACTGCGCTTATGATTTTAGATAAAAAATTATTGTCCATGCTGATCTCCTATGTTAAATAATTGTCATCTCACGTTCGCTAAACCTCCGGTTATTTCTTAGAACATTCACCAAATTGCACTGGATATCGCAAACAAATTGCAAAATCCCTGACCTCCCTAAGTTAACTTTAAGCAATGGTCATCTCACATTCGCCAAACTTCTGTTAACTTCTAAGAACATTCACAACATTTGCACTGGAAATCACAAAAAAGCAAGATCTCTCTTTAAAAGTCAATATTTTTACAATTAAGCAAAGTTCTGAGCATTTGCTTCATCCTAAATGCTTATTTAAAACCTCTTGTCATATGCTATAAGCCTCCACTATTTCACGACCATATGTTCGGTGATTTATACCACAAGTTAGAAAAAATTTTAATGTGAACGCATGGGTAGAAGTTTTCATCAATTTTCAAAGTGAACGCAGTGACAGGAGTTTTTGAGACCCGCATTATTTCATATAACATGGCATACACCTGTATTGACATTATTAAAACAAACAACAACAAAAAAAAAACAACAACAAGAAAATGTGCAAGAACCTGTAATATATTACATGTTGAAGTTCTAAATAAATAGCAATACCAACATTCTAACGAAATTGTTGACGATCAGAATAGTAATTATAATCCGTTCGAGTCCCTGTCGGGCTGCTGTTGCAAAATGGTATATAATTATTTGGTTCCTTGACAGGGTGTGTAAGGATATATTGCCGGTCTGGGTGTCATATTACCCGAGCCGCAGGCGAGGGATAATATGACACCCAGACCGGCAATATATCCTCACATACCCTTTCAAGGAACCAAATAATTGTTTTATTATACTGCAAAGACTTTTTCAGACAAAAAAAATTAGAAAACATCGATTTTTCATTTATTTCGCTTATTTAATGCCGAACGGCGTACATGTAATTCCCCTCAGAGAACCTCAATTATTACATGTCCGACGTCATTAATTTACCTGCATGACATCACTTCTATAGAAATTGAATGGACTATCGATTGGATATCTATTTTCAAAATTTGAGAATAATCTGATCGTTTTCTACGTTAAAACATAACACAAATATTTTCTATAACAATTTTAGTAATCCCTAAGCATAACGCTTTATAATTTACAATATCGGCTTCAAATTATGCATTTTTACCGAAATTCAAAACAAAAATGGCGGATGACAACAAAAGGTGGAAGGCCAGAGAGGGAAATTAAGGCACGTGCGTTCTTATCTACGGCCGATCCGTAAATACGGATACACATCAACGGCAAATTATCCAATCAAATTCAAGCAAATTTCTTTGCAGTGTAATAATAAGATTTATGACCAGCTTAAATGCATTACTTTAAAAAAACGGAAATATATATAAGTAAACTTATTTTGTATGACATCAAATAAAATTTAAGCGCTTTTATTTCAGAGCGGCTTAAAGTTTTAACTTCAGTAACATGTTTTTTTGTTAAAGGTTATGCTAATGACCGACTAGCTTTTTTTAAAAACTTTTGTTTACAGACAGCATTTCCCGCCAAAGTCGGATATTCGTGAGTCTCTAAGAAAAACATAAACGGTATCTTACTTTTGACGAACAAAATCAAGATAACTTAACGAATCTATTTCATAAATGGCATCATCCTGAACAGTTGTTTGATTTAAATAAAGGATCAGTTAAACTTATGTATAACTAAAAACTTTGCTATAAAGGTTTGCATCACGTGACTTTCTAAATAAAGACGCATAACATTATTTCTATACGCTGTAGAAAATACAACATACGTATGTTTACATAATTTAACATGTCGTTATAGATCAGCTCAATTTCTGATTTGCCGTAACTACAATGTTCAAATATTGTTTCATTAACATTTAAAAGACCTTTCTTGCAAGTAGGTGAAACGAAATAGCATTCGCAAGCTTTAGACGGGCGGTTTTGTCTAAAGATACAACGTCCGGTGCCGCTGTTAACTAGTGTTACCCTTCAAAGTTCAAGTTTGGTCCATTATAATATGTCGGTCATCAGGATGACCGACAATTAAATTGAGTATACAAGTAACAAGATTATCAACACTGAAGTCTTTTCCGGTAAACATCTTCTCTATATATCAAGCAATCAATCATCAGCCTCTACACTATCTTTTTGCATGCGTAAACAGGTGGCATAGTCTAAATTATGCGTTCCGTCTGGTACGTTATATCACTGTTAACCGGTGTTCAGACTAAAGATCTCAAGTTTGGTCCATTATAATATGTCGGTAATCAGGATGACCGACAATTATATTTTAAATTCGTTTAATACCAAAAAAGTAATCTTTTAATGTAAACATAAGATTAGCAAATATTTTCTGTTCAAAAGCTTATAATGTGTGTACCTTGTTTGAATCTTGATGCGGTACACATTAGAAAAATACACAAACAAAATGCTCACAATTTATGTAGCGTAGTGAGCGTAAAAAACGTACAGTGTTGACGTAAAATCACGAATGGATCTTTCATTTAAAATATATCAAGCGAAAGAGAATGAGATAAAGAAAATGACTGGCATCTCTGATTTCCGATTAAATGGTTGCTTGTTGTACATGGTGGCTCTATTGTTGAATGACATTCCTGGTTGCTGCAGATTCTGTTAAAATAACCTTGACAACCGCCCATAAGGCAATGTGGTGTAGAACACAGTAAAAATCCGCCTTTGTGCTACATAGACGACTTGTTCGAGGTACAATCATACTTTACATGCAGGGTTATGGCTTAAATAGCTAAAAGGTATCAATTAGGAGGCCAAAAACCAGGATTAATGATTCTATCCGACAGAAAACAATAAGATAATATGTTAATCATAACAAATGCAATTAGCCTATAAGCGGACCAAAACACGTCACATGTTAATGCATGATATGCATATTACTACATATAATGAGTCTTAGTGGGTAGATGAGTAAGGCGATGATGACCTCGGTGCGTAAACCAGTAGAGCGTTAATGTCTTCTTTGATGGGAGACCAGTAGAGGGTTAATGTCCTCTTTGATGGGAGACCAGAGCGTTAATGTCCTCTTTGTTGGGAGACCAGTAGAGGGTTAATGTCCTCTTTGATATGAGACCAGTAGAGCGTTAATGTCCTCTTTGTTGGGAGACCAGTAGAGGGTTAATGTCCTCTTTGATATGAGACCAGTAGAGCGTTAATGTCCTCTTTGTTGGGAGACCAGTAGAGGGTTAATGTCCTCTTTGATGGGAGACCAGTAGAGCGTTAATGTCCTCTTTGTTGGGAGACCAGTAGAGGGTTAATGTCCTCTTTGATGGGAGACCAGTAGAGCGATAATGTCCTCTTTGTTGGGAGACCAGTAGATGGATTATCACATATTGCTGCGCAGTCCAGTAGTGGTTATGACCTCCTCTAACTATGGTCGGGTCGAGTGACAGCGATTACGGCCTCATGGACGGTAGTCCGGTAGAGCAGTTATGACATCATGCTTGGTAGACTTATAGATAGAGATTTTACCACTGTGTTGATAGAAATAAAGAACGAATGTGACCCTTTTTGCTTAGATATTAATAACAATTTCCAACTGTTGGTTAGATCTAAAGAGGCACTATGACCTTTTGAGAATTAGGCATGAAAAGCGATTATGAACTCGTGTCGGGAGACTTACAAAACGATTATGATCTCGTTATGGCTAAACAAGAAGAGCCGTGTGTGATCAGTTAAAACATCAAAGCGATTTTGATCCTTCGATCTTCTGATTTTAATGAAAGTTAGCAGTAAAGATTCATAACTATGTTATTATTCCTCGAAAACAATTGAGAGAATAAAGCAATAATATACAATCCGATATTTGAATTTTTGTCCAAAACTAAGTGTTATATTACAACAACACCATTTAAATGTCATTTTAGTACATGCGATATAATAGGCAGATGGACTTAGCAATATCTAATATGAAAACGAAAAACTCAGTATGTTCTATGACTTTCTCACATAATGAATCTGACAGTGTCTTTTGATCTAGCGTCCCTCCACAATCCGATAGAGAGGCATATTCCCAAAATCTGGAAGCAAACATTTAAAATCATATTGTATAACATTGATATAAATATTTTTTGTTAGTGTTTTTTATTTTTATTACAAGCCTTTGGAATAAAACAAACAGTATTTGAATGCCAAAATATTGTCATGATACGCGCATTTATATAAAAGACTTTTTGTTCGAGTTGTAGAAAACTTGGCCTTTTTGAAAAGGTTTGACAAACAAAAGTAAAAGACTATATTTTATTAAAGGGATACCTTTCTTTCTTTCTTTTTTATTCAAATACTAAAACTTATTTATTTAAACCATTGATTTCCAGTAAAATATGGAAAAAACTTCATTGCACTTTATAAAAGCGCAATACCAGCATATAAAATATCAATTCAAAGTTGTATTGTTTTCAATTATACTCGATATATTTTTTCAAGTGGTTTCAAATATTCAAGCAAGTGCGAGTGACGTAACAGTATACCAAACATTACTGGTTGAGATATTGAAACCACGCCGAGGTATTGAAACCACGCCGAGATAATAAAACAACGCCATAATATTTAAACCACGCCGAGATAATGAAACCACGTCAAGATCATAAAAGAAAACAATTGTTACCGAGAACTTTTAACGGCCGGTATAAGAAATGTGCTCTGCGATTTTTGAAAATTGAGTAAGTAAACACAACCCTAACCAAGCATCAAGATTATAAAACTATGGGTGGAAACCAGTCTCAAATCTCAAGGAGCAGATTGACTGGAGTGGAGACTTGTCTCCATTTCAGCAAATCAGATGCTTGAGTTTTGAGATTGGTTTCAGTTTAATAATCTTCAGTCTTGAGACGAAGTTCCAGTCTATTAACCTGTGCCTAAGATTGTAAAACTGAGCATGGAAACCAGTCTCAAATATCAGTTTTTTAACCTTCAGCCCTGGAGTGTTTTTATCTTACCTCAAGAAAGGCTAATCCAAAGCTGAATATGATTCCTCCAAGTTTAATATTTCCACAACTTTCCCTAATACTTTGAATGCAACCCTTAAACGAAATGCAAAAATATTATACCTAACTGTCAAAATAACATTTTATATTTCACTAATTCATATTATTCTCTAGTAAAGATTAGAGGCCAGAACATCAACAGATGCTTAGCTTATAGCTTCTTATGCATACCAGCTTTTACATGATCACCGTGGAGGAAGACCCCAGGTGCTCCTCCGGACAATTTTCAGGTCCGAGCGGGCACCTTGGTAGAACAACCGACGTTCCGCAAGCTAGCTGGCAAGCTTCCTCACATGAAAGATACCTGGTAGGTCTCGAACACAAAGCGGTAGTGAGCAAGAGCTTCAGTCGGAAACCTAATCACTCGGCCACGGACGCCCATGTCGCCCGAGGGGAATAATATGCGCGGTATCGAGGCTCAGTAATACTGTCTCTTTACTTAATTTAAACTTCTTTTTATAAACCCACGGCGATGAATATTTTTCTCATTTAAAATAGTTGGATTGCATGATTCTTATTTCAATGCATGTAAGATTCCAAGAAATTTAAAGAGATAAGTTCTGAAAGTTTCTTACTAGTACTGTTATTGCTGTAAAATATAAAATTTGTGTATATACATACCATTGTATTCAGATATCGAAACGAATGCGAGGTGTTTCCATTCTGGTACTCGTGAGCCTCTTTCTGACATTTTGAAATCGCCCCTTCGGCTGGTTCCACATACTTATCGTAATGGCAACATGTGAACGGTACAAACGTATCCTGAATGAGTCACATAAAAAGTTACAAGGGTATTATAGAATATGTAAAGGCAACGTTACAGATGGTTTATTAATAATATATTAACGATGAGGATTACTATTATTGTTTATAGATATCTTGAGAGTGACATAAAACATGACTTACTAACAAAAGAGGTAAACGAATGCAAATTATCATATAATTTGACTGGAGGCTGTATGAAGATAAGACTTACGCACACGTTTGAATTTGTCATGGCGTTTTAAATATTAAAATTTCTGTAAATCCATCTTAAGTGTTAGAAAATCTAACACATCGGTTGGGGTATACGGTGTATTAGGCCGATACCCTCTATATATATCAGAGAATTCATACAGGCCGTTATGGCTCCAACAACATTCCAAGAAATAAACGATACTCTTTATACTGTGGCAATCAAGATTTAGAAGATGTTTATCATTTAATTTGCATATGTCCGTGTTATTCATCGGTAAGTCAGATGTTTCTGAATTCCAGATTCTATGTTAGACCATCTGTTTTTAAATTCAATTCATTAATGGTTACTCATGACTCAGGCGTTTTAAAAATATTGCAAATTATATAAAACGTTCTTTAGAAATTAGACAATCAATTTCTGTGTAATTATGTGTTAGTCACTCTCTATATAGCATATATACATTTTCTCTCGATTTTCCTTGCGAAAAATAGTGTACGTGTAACTCTCAAAACTCTTAGACCACGTTGCAAGTTCTATTAATAAAAATTTTCTAGATTTATATGTACTTTGTACTTATCTTGAATAAAATATTGTCTTGTCCTGTCTTGCTAATGTTTGTTAGTTATTTTAAGTTGTTTTTTGTACAACAATTGAGTGTCCAAACATTTACAACTGTTAACTAAACAAATATTGGCAATTTTTGCACTTACGCAAAAATAAACATTTTATATGTCAATATTTTCTAAGAAAGAGTTCTTCATTTGATTCAACAGTGACAAATATACCACCGATTAGCAGTCTATCCCTAAATGAAACAAATAATTCCTGAACGAGTTTCTTTATTGTAACTTTTACAACTTGTTGATGGTCATTTGGACGCCCTCTTGAATTTTTCGAGATTACAACACTTTTGTCAATTCTAACATACTCTCCTCGAAATAAGCTTGTATATTGATCCCGTTTGCAGCATTATTAACTCGATATCTGCTTTGCACACTAGGATCCCCTTCTGTTACCGCGATTACATGAACACAAGCTTATGCATTCTGTTTTGTTGAAAGTTTCAAATGCAAAATCATCAAACATACTTTTATGTCGACCAAAGAATATGTCGACCAAAGAATTTAAATATTACCTCGGTGAGGAAGGATATATTGATGTAATCATTGACCCCTCCTGAGCCACAACAGTCATACTGAAAAAAAAAGCATAATTGAAGACATTTATAATATACAATTACACGTTTTACATTAACAAAAATAAGAATAACGTGAAAAGAATTTTACATGCTCAATGAAAACATGCAGACTTCTTTTTTTCTCTGAACTCTGCAGAATGGTCGGTAGTATGACTACAACATAGAAAACTTAGACCATACATTAATACTGTGTAACAGTAACAGTTAATTGTTAGGACGTATATACTTAAACAATCGAGGATAGACAAACAACTTAAAGGTAAAGAATGAATTGTAGAAAATATCAGGCAAATTATAAGTGGATAAACATTAACTGCAATTCCCTTTCGGTTTACAGTACACTAAACCAATTTCAAATTAAATAGCACACAAAGTAATGACCGTTAACATAAAAACTCTGGAAACTGCCAACGAAACATAAAAATGGGATTAGGGGGTGGGGTGGGTGGGTTAGTGGCGGGATCTCGTACAACCTTTTCCATTTAGAGAAAAGGGAGAAATTTGTTCTGCACAGTTCCTGTGACGGATCGGTAAAGGTTTATTTTGACTAGGAAGGAAAGGTGGTCAGATTTGACTTATCATTATTAGCTTGAGAGCTTTATTTTGGAAATTTGATGACGGGGCTTTAATAATACGGTTACATATGGAAATCTTGTAAATAAAGAGACTAAAGCTAGATCTGTTTCTTTTATGCCTGTCATCGTGTTCATTCTGATTTGAATTAAATGGTTCCGGTCTTGGTTAGCTCAAAATACTTTTATGCTTGAAGATGCTATGAGCTTTTTAATTTTTTTGTATATTTGTGTGCTTTTGCATGCAACATAATCAAGTAGATTTGTTGGTTTGAGTTTTTCCCATGACAGCTTGTACTTGTTTGTTCAAACGAGAACCTGAGTATGATGTTGGTGCACCCTAAACTTATTTTAAACCCCCAGTGGTAAATTGTTTTGCCAATGATCGTTCCGAGGCGGTTACCCTTTGTTCTCAATTTAATTTTAATTGTTTGTGATGTCTGTTTTGAAATTGATCACTTTATAAACCATGCTCTCTCTTCATCTCTGCTTCTTGACTGTGTGGGGAGGCTGTATCCTCTGAATGTGGCAATTCTCAATATGCATTTATACTTTTTTATGCAACATTGTCGAGTAGATGGGTTTGCAGAAGCTTATTGCCGAAATAACTTGTATTTGTTTGTTCATTCCAGCACCTGTTGTGACAAGTGTGAGACGGATGCATCCTTAAACTCTTGATTTGTCACTGATCGTTCCTAGGAGGTAACTCCCGTTTTCATGTTCAATTATTGTTTATGGTGTCTATATTCAAATAGAATGTTTTATAAACCATGCTCTCTGTCTCTCTCTCTCTAGTTTTCGACCGTGTGTAATGGCTATGTCCTATGATTGTGGCCATTCTTGATATGTTTTGGCCGGATAATCTATTGAATTAAATTGAATTATGTAAATTTAACTTTAATTTCAGCTTCAAAAATGTGCTTGCTTGGGAGTTTCATTTTGCCTAGGAGCTGTGTTAGTTTAAAGTTTTAAATTTTTACAGACATGGCGGTGGTCGCTTAAAGGATGGAACATTCTGGTGATGTTTTTTCGAGATTTTTTTATTACTATTTAAAAATCATGTGCGTCTTTTCTGGTATAATGATCATGGCTTTAAAAATGACAAAAGTAGAAGGTAATATCATACAAGAAAACAACAAACCCTTGATTGAAAAAGATCCAAGTTCTTTGCAAAATCATTGCCAGGGTAATAAACTTCAAATGAGATATTCGACGGGATGTACCTGTCGTCAACGCACTAGACAAAAAGAGCAATTTAAAAAAGAAGAAGACATATACAAATAGACATAAGCCATTAAAATAGAGAATGAATGTATATTGTAACCCTTTTAGAATCATACATTCGTTTAAACTTGTTAGAGTATTTATTTACTTTCCATCACACACATTTAAAAAGTTATCTTAATAGTCTTCCATTCTCTTTCCCTCACTTTTTTTATAGGCTCTCCCTTAGTCAATCTGACTATGCCTTATTTCGCTCGACCGGTCTCAGCCCGTCTTTCCAAAATCTTATTCATTTATAATCTCTATGTCCTGTTCATGTCTAACATGTTTTCTGTTTCTGGATCTCTCATCCTATGTGTGTCCAGTTTACCCTGAAAGGCATATTTCACTTTTTTACCCTTCGTCCTCGGCATTGTCTGATGATCCTTCCGTATCCCTCATGATGTGTGCTGTCTGTCCTCAATGTCATGTTTCTCATTGTATGCTGTTTTTTCCCCACTAATCCCTAACTCCTTGTGCTTTCTGTCCCCAATGCCTTATCTCTGATGTTTCACCAATTCCCATCTTTCCTCCTTTGTGCTAACTGTTTCTCATTCTCTTTCACTCATCTTTTGCGCTGATTTGCTAACTATCTTTGGAAAAACCAAAACTGCCGGTTTTTAATTAATATAATAAATTTCCATAAAACCCTGGTTGGAGAATACCTTGTTGCATTAGTGTTGTTTTTAAACTGTAGTTATTTTGTAATATGACATGGTATCTAATAACGAAGCAACAACAGATCATAGAAAAACTAGTAAAAGTTCCAAGGCTTTGCCATCAAAAAATTTAACACTATTAAATCAAATGCTTTCATCTTTGGACTTTTGAAAGCTTTTCAGTGTTTCCACAGATTTCCATACCAACTAGCTCTCTTTTGTTCACATGACTGATTCTTGCCCTGTAAAACTCGCCTCCATGTCTTTATCATTTTAAGTTTCGTTTTCCCTGTCTGTTCTGTCGCCCTATTCGGTGCCACCTCCCCATTCTCATAACCTGTTTGAGCATTATCTCTATTCTACAACCATTCTTTGCAACCACATATTCTATTTACGATTTTGTGCCTCATTCCTTTTCACACAACAAGTCTGTGTTATACCGTATTTCACTACTAACTGTAACACATCCCTTTTCCCATAACGTATGTACCAACAACCTGTCGGTTTCAATTTTTTAACCCACAGTCACTTTTCCCTACTTCTTATTTTAACAAACAAGCTGAGGCAGCTCATTGTGCTTCTTCCTGTTTGTGCATCACTATATTTCCCCTAACATTCTATGACACTCCCTTAATTCCATATCCTGTTTGAGTTACCTTTTTATTCCCCAAACCATTCTATGACTTTTCCCAATCCGCACAATGAGTTTGTGCCAGCCTATATTCCCACATACTGTCTGTGCCGCGCCATATTCCCACTAAACACCAAATTTTCCCACTAACTGTCTATGCTATCTCCCTGTATCCGCTATCTGTCTGTGCCACTTAAAATTCTCACTACCTGGCTGACCCATCTGTATATTTCCTTCATTTGTCTGTGCCACCGAACCAACACACCCTCTACACTTATTCGAATACACTCATTTCTTGCACTGTATATACCTACACCGTATGTCTGTCTATACCACATCTCAATCACATTTGCTTTCGGTTCCTCATACATCTCTCACCTCTTTTTATGTTTATTTTATTTTTTTTCTCTTCCATCTCCCTGTCTTCTACATGTCTGCGCAGTACCATTTTTCAGCCATTGAGTCCTTATCCCAATCTCGCTACCCGTCGGCACCACCGGTCTGTATCACTTTCATGTATTTACATATTTCCTTATCCTTATCCGTTTTGTGTCAACTCTCCGCATATATATGTTTGTAATCTCGCTTTATCTAGTTTAATATATATGCTCATTTTCTGTCTCTCTTATTCTTAATGTATTTTGTTATCCAGCAATTTGATTGTAATTTTCCCATTTTCCAGTCTGTGTTATCTCCATTTTCCACTGCATGAATGTGACATATTTTACCACTACCTTTCAGTGCCAGTCAATGTCACAATCAATATGTAACAACTCATTTTTTCCAAAGCAGTCTTTGTCCTCTTCCTATCCAACTACCAGCATATACCACTTTAATATTTGTTGTCAATTGTGTCGATCTCTAGATTTGTCCATTCAGTATTTCTTTATAGGTCTGAGCTAGTGCCATGGCTCTCTACCTGTCTCCCCTGATTATCTCTTGTAGCGTCTGTAGCGACATCTCTGTTTTCATTGTCTGACTTTCTCATCTCTGATTCTGCTTTACTCTGCTTTCTCTATCTATTGCTATCTACCGCTATGTCCTTCTATCTACTTATTTCTCACATTGCCAATCTCTCAAGATAATTGTCTCGATTTACATGTATGCCTTCTTAGTATGTGTGTGTTAACTTTGTATTTCTCACACAGTAAATCCTTTATGTACCTCTTAATTAGATGCCTATTCTTAAAAGTTCATACTCAAAAGTTCAAACACAAATTTGAAATATTTACGTTAAAAAAGATGAAAACTTTGAAAGCCATCAAACACGACAAATATGAAAATATAATAGGCTTGGTTAAATGTTCATGGTCAGAAAAAGAAATGCATATTACTGCCCACGCCGCATGGTTCAGCGCAATTCAATATTTACACTAATAAACAATACAATTCGGATCCAATGTACCAAACGATGGTATGCATATGGTGGTGAATATGGAACCTTCATTGTCGTATTTTAAGTTTGATACCATTCCATGTTCGTCGACCTATGGTCCCATGATAATAGAATGGATTTGACCAAACCAGAAAACAATACGCGGAATTAAACAAAATAGAATTTTGACATGGGATCTATGAATGTAAATCCTGCATATCACATAAAATGCCAAAGGCCTAATTTAAAGCAGGAAGTATATCTTTAGGGTGATTGAACAATTTCCGAATCTATATTGGCTGGGATATTCATCCATCTATATAAACTGACCGAAATATTTAAACAAAAGTAATTTTAGAAATACTTTAAAACAGTTCATAAATATCGTGCTCAACGACCTTCAAAGGACGTAAATGATTAAACAACAAGAAAGTATATGAAATTCACTATTACCTCATCTGTTACAACAAGATAGGCTCCGCGAATAGAAAACGTTAACAGTGATGCAAGCAACAGTGCGGACTGGAAAATATAGCACAAGTGACAGTTTCATTTAACAGTGGTTCCAGTAAACATTTAAGTTTTCGTTTAATTGAACGTTAAACTTAGATAATATTACAAAAATTCAGTCTCCAGGGAACAGATAGTTAAAATAAAAGAAAGAGACGTTTACATTTTGATGCAAAATGAAATCGTTACCTTGACAAATTAATTGCAAAAAGGGTGAGAAAAATACTGTTAGAAATTGTTTTCAAATACGTTGACACAAGGATTTCGAAATAAGAATGCTTTAGAATGTGGTTAAGTTTAATCATTACTCTTAGGTTAAAAATGTTGTGAGGTGTTAAATGTAGGTGGCTCTTTCTCACATAGTTATTGATATATTAGAGAACAAACAATATGTTTCTTAAAATTTAAAGTACTTTAGACATGTCAATAACAACCATGTGCCGAACTTGCAGTTGTTTTTGAGAACACTATGGAAAATTTTCTGGAAGCGAATGAAAAGGCTATTGTTCTAATGGTAAGTAAATATAGCAGTCTAATACACAATAAATCTACGCGCTGCATTTGTTTCTCTGGGTAAAACATCGTTTTAATATTAATAATGTCTTTTAAAAAACAACAACAACAAAACGATAGGCGAGTCCAATATGACTTTTCAAGCTGTGTACGAGTCCAAATATATTCCGTATTGTACAGTTAAATGTATAATAACCTTTTTATTATATATCTTTCGTTTAATTTGAAATATGCATCACCACCATCCCTAACAAAGCCACCACCACCATCGACATCACCACCAAGTGCACATGTACCCAACCGGCCAATATGAAATTAATATATATTTTTGGATCCAATACGGGAATATAATTGGACGGTCACGTGGTACAAATGCAGATTGTCGATTGTTACATTTATTAGATATATAATAATAGACCAGTCGTCATTTCAGTTTATCAAATCCTTGAGATTTGAGACTGGTTTCCATGCTCAGTTTTTTAACATTCAGCCCAGATTGCTAATATAATGAGATTGGTAACACAATATTTACCTTACTTGTGACATTACTATAAATGCTTTGTTTTATCCGCAATAGAAACTTACAGTATTTGTCTGGAAATAAGTTAATTACAGCATTAATGGAAATGCATGAGTCATTATCAGTTTAAACCTACCAATACGATATAGCACTTGTTTTTCTTTAGACAACACAAAGACATATATCCGAAGGCGCTGACAACAAAAAACCAAATTCCCACTCCAACCGCTGCCGCTTGTTGTTTCATTTCATAGTTTGGATCGGTAGCGGCCTCTTTAGGCAGACTTTTCACCGAAGTCCCAAGTCCAATAAATATAACTCCGATTATCTGAAAACATTTTAAAAATAGCGTATTACTCAGTTAATGACTTTTAAAGCAATAATACATCTGAATCACATAGAATTTTTATTTTATGGGATTGTATTTATAAATATACTTTGTAATTTGAAACCTGGAATAATATTTTTGATATATACCCATCTCACTACAGTTGACTGTGTTCTATCCGACAGCATTCATATTTTGTGTTTTCCGATCGTAATCTTCCGGTACTCTTCGGCACACTCCGAACTTCAAAATAGGAAATTTCCACAATCTCTACAACCATTGCAATATTAATACGCTATTCAAAATTTACTTTTGTGTTAATATTAATATTTCTACAGTTACTTTTAAGTAATTCACGATCGTGACTGAAATGGTGATGTTTACGGTATTTAGATTTGTTATGCGCCAGAAATGAGTACTAAAAGAAACATACTGTCATTTTGCAGTCTGCAGGTTCGTGTTGTTTCTCTTGGCGTTTGTAAATCACATCACGCTCGACCTTCGGCCTCACGTGATATTATTAATACTAGTAACTCGATTGATACGACCCCACAGACTGTATACAGTTATAGTATTCCATTTTTGTTGTTGTGCTTCCATATAGTCATTTCTTTCCAACTTCTTATATTCATGATATTTAAGTCTATGTTATGCACAACTTTTAAGTTATAAAATATTGATATGAATACTGTCCGATCCCATGCCTCTATGACCGTTTTAGTATTTGTCAAATACCACTTTAAGGACTATCCACTTTTCATGATGATCTGTATAGGACTAAATGTTTTGTTTTTATTCGCGTCATTGTATATAATGACTTTTAATGTTGATATTGTTTTGGGGTTTCAACTGTGCAGGACATATACAATTGTCTCTGATTTAAAAAGGTTTGATATTTTAAGATTTAAACTGCATTTACTTTTAAATATGTATGTAATAATATGCACTTTTGCAGATTGGGATTTTGTTGTTTTCATTTCCAAGTACATCCATTTAGACATCTAAACACGAGTTTTAAAAAACATTTATCGTGCGTAACTCGAGAAATTAAGTATTTCAGAAGGGGACCCTCTGTTTCGGAAAATGAGCTGTAAAATCAAACATACTAGAAGCTAAATTCATCTCTATATCTTTGAAACCTTGTAAAATTTTGTAAAATAAAGGCTAATTGTTTAAGGACATCATATCTGAACAGGAAAAAAAGCATTATGTTTAGAATTTATTTCTAACACTTTATAAATTGATTTTTTTTTAAGTGTACCCCACCTCGGAAATACACATTTTTCCGATCTGCAAAAATTAAGCAAGTTTTTATCTGTGATTTTTGTGCATGTTTAATGCAGTAAAATAATTGTGTTATACATTAAAATTATCTGCAATGTGTATAGAATCAAATAATTAAAAAAAGAGCACCTCACCGTCTTGGTTTTCATTGTATTGGCCTACAAAATAGGTACCTATGGCCCAGACCAAACGGTTAAAAACCACAAAAACCAAAGGGCTTGGTTTACGAATGGTGATTTTTTTATACCCCCTCAAAGTTTTTGATAAACAAGAAATACGCAAGCAATCAGCTATGCTGGTTAGAATTTAACCTCAAAAAAAGTAATTTTGGCAATCGTAACCATAGCAACCAAAGCATTCTTTTAAAGGAAAAAATCATCGTGCAAACACATAAAATTAGTTTTATAAGACAAGTATCACAAAATTACTGTTCAATTATAGAAACAATAAAATAGCAACATTTCCTAAATGAAAGTACAGATTCCATAATCATTTTAGTTTCATATCGTGATTCTGTTGCTGTATTATAAAAGAGTCAGTATTTTGTAATAATATCATTACAATATTTCAGTTTTCATGGCTACTAACTGAAGATGAAGAATAATAACAATTATTTCCGAATTTTAAACCTATTGATTATTTTCTCCAAAAATTTCCTCACAATAATTTAAAAAAAAAAGAAGAAAAAGGGGAAAAAAGGTTCCTCTCCCGAGGATTGAACCGGGTCCGTCAAAATGAAGAGACTTGAGCGTTACCACTACGCCACGGAGGTATGATCAAACGGTGGTCAACTTCATATAAGCTCTATTCATTACTGAGTGTTGTTCGTCTATAGACTTATTTTGAGTATTTGTTATGAAAATATTTGTTTACTTTACATCAATTTTATATCCGCACTTTGTTATTATTTGATGTAGTTATTAATGACGTCATCATCGCGGAAAACACCTAAAGAGTAGACTCCTTTTACGAAAAATAGTATCAAACGTACGAATCGGCGTTCGGAAACGAATTAGTGACGCATAAGTCGATGTTTGGCGGAAATATTACAGTTCTAAAACCTTAAGTACAGGGTTCTACAAATCCCGGTTCCAGCGATGACACCATTTCAACTATAAGGCAACCTAAAAATCTAAAGACTGTTTGCTCAAACTTCTCAGAATTCTCCAATCGGTATCCCTATCTCTGGACACCAGACACTTTATCAAATATACAAGAACACAGATACCACTCAAAAAGATTTAAAAAAAAACAAACATCGTTGACTAATTCCGTTACTGCCCTTTTAATTTTGAACACGGGAAAATAAATAGCTTCATGATTTTAGACTGAAATTAAACGTAAGATGTTCATTATTAGACAATGTTCATACATCGTATGATAAAAGAATATAAGAGACACAATTACAAGTATTACAAAGGAAATGCTAAATGTATTAAACAGAGAAAGCTTAAAATGCGATATTATTTATTTAAATTCCTCCCATAGGCGCAATATTCTTTAAAACATACCCGTTTTGAAATAATCTTTTCGATATTAGTAGTAACTATAAGCTGCTATTTGACCACTGCAAATGTACCAGTGGAACCCCCATTGATCATGCATATCTAACTTTCAGAATCAATCGATAAGCAATACTTAATTATGTTTTCACAATTAATTAAGAATCGTTTCGGTTGTGTGAGTTGTCGAGCTGTAGAATGCAACCATCAAATGTTGTTGAATGATGATAAAACTAGAATGTGTCCTCGGACACTGATGCCCTCACTGCTGCAGCATAACAAAGGGCCATAACTCTGGTAAAAATGGTCGCAGGAAAAACTTCTTTCTTTACGATCATCTACACATCCTGCTTGATCATCTGTGCAAGTTTGAAAGAAATCCGCCTTATATACTCGGCAAAAAAATGTTCTGCACACTTGGACATTTTATAAAATATCTTTTTCATTTCACTAAACCCAACAAAATGAAACATATCAAATTAATCAATAATCCAAAGTTAACAATCTAAAACAGTCAGAAATAAAATCCGATCAGTACATTTAAGGTAATTCTTATTTAAAGTCATCAGGGGTTACTACACAAAAGTTGCAAAAATCTCTAAACTAAAAGTGAGTAAATCCACCATTATGAATCCGGCATTCTTCCAAACGTCGTCTCATTAAATTCACTGCCGATGAATATTCATTTGTGGAATTATGTTCCATTCGTGAACAAGAATACCTGGTAGATCCGGCCAGCTGTACGTGCTCTTTCTCACTTACTAGACAGAAAAATCTCTATTTTTAGCCGTGTGAGATTTCCTTATCTCGCATGGCCTTATCTAACACTCCGCGTGCTCGCGTACTTTCGTATTATTGCGCACCGTATTAATTGAGCACTTTCATTATTGATTTAGCCAACGTCATGATGCTTATAACTACGTCATTTAAGTTTATTATGTGACGTAATTAAACGAATGTTTACTTTTTCAAACAGAGCAAGCTGTTGATTTTGTTTTATCAGGATTTATTTCAAAAATCGTTTGGAAAGTATCCACTCGGAGGTTGCTAAATTCTCAACGCTGGAACTTGGAAGTGTTTACCGTGGTATGAGTCTGAAAATGCTGATTTTTTTAGAGTGTTTCATTCTTATACCGCTGTTGCGAGCTTCGTTAAACATCAGGATCTATGAAGAAAGTGAATGGAGAATAAAATAGAAAATATACTGCTGTTTAATCGGGATATTTCAACTGGTATGTACAATTCAATTTTTTTGAATTTTGAATTGTGACGAAATCGCGAATAACCTTAAAAGTCGCAGATCCGTTTTCAAAGGATAAACCAGCTGTTTTCATTCAATGAAAACACGATTCTTTTCCTTTCTTTTATTTGTAACGATATTGTTGAAGGCCTACATGTTAGGGTTGATGAACGTTGACAGGACTTTGTATTCGTGGCTGATTTACCGTTCCTACTGGAAGTTACGCAAAAGAAATAGTTCTCTAAAATCGCGTTTTTTTTTTAATTTTAAAGAACTTTGTTTAAATCTTCAAGAAGTAAGTGAGAAAAATAATCAATCATTGGTATTCGGCGAAGATCGCGGTATCCCAACCCTCGGGCAATGCTTTCCAGACGGAAACTCGGCACAGCCTCGTTTCCGTCTGGAAAGCATTACCCTCGGGTTGAGATACCTTGATCTTCGCCGAATACCAATGATAGATTCTCTTTATCTTCTTATAGAAAGAGGCCGATGTGGTCCGACATTTGCCATGACGGTCAAATTAACAATGAAAACCTTCCTTGGTGACCGTAAGAAATAAATTAATTTGAATTACAAACAATGCAGATGTGTTTTTCAAAAATTAGATTAATGTTGACTGCATAACCGTTGTTCTTATACACTTAATTAAGAGGATTCTAAGACTCATAAATACAGAATTAAAACTATTCGAGTCATCATTAAACTGTTAAGACATACCTTTTGGTCAATGAGTTAGACAAGGCGATAATTTAATTAATAAACACTGAAGCTTTCAGTTTTATTCTGGAAATGGCTCGGTATCAACTATCAATTACTTCCTGTTGACATCATCACAGTGCATTCTTATAATTGCTGCATGTATACAACATACAACTTTGGCTGCATAGATTTCACACCTCTACCTGATACAAATTCCTCTACCTGCAAATTTTGAAACTTTTGACAGTTGACCCCTATTACACTCAAACTGATATTTCTCGGTTATTTACCAACCGATTTTTATTCCGTTTTCGCCTTGAACTCTGCAAACAATTAATCATGATATTGATGTAAGTATTTATACCAGGTGTTTGCTACATTATTAAATTTACGCAAAAGAACGCTTGTGTGCAGAACTTTTTTTGTTGGGTATAGTTAAGGAGGAGTTGATGCCGCAAGATTTGGGAAGTACGTACGGACTTTCGTACGGACGAGTGCAACTCTATATGCCTCCCACTTTGTGGGGGCATAAAAACTAAACGAAGTCAACCGATTGGCTATTGCATTCAGTGTTACATTGTAACTATATAGCATACGCACCCTAACATACGTAGATCGACATATTCGTTGCCTTCTGAGATTCAATGAGAAAAAATTATACGAACCACATATATGGTTGCCATTATTTTGTAAAAAAAAGAAGTTGAGTCCAGGGCCAAAGATAATAAAACTATGATTTGAGATCAGTCTAAATCTCAAGGATCTGATTGGCTGAAATGGCAACCAGTCAGATGCTTGAGATTTGAGACTGATCTCCGGATTTAGTTTTATTATCTTGGGCATAGGGAAACAAAGAAGAACTCATATCTGAGTCGATGTATTGTTCGTTAACTACGGGGTGGTAGAAAAATAGATAAACAAAATAACTTACCAGAATAATTGTATTGATGATGAAAACACAACATTTTGCAACTCTGCTGAAGCTGCACACACACAAACATTTTCCACATCCGCCACCATTCCCTTGTCCATCAATCGTTTTGTACTTGTACTGTAGAAAATAGCAAAACTATCATTCAGGCCACAAGAAAAGTTGATTTATGATTTCAGTTATGTCCGAGACATTTTAGTTAACTTTATGTTGTGCTTCCGAAAGATCCCAGCACAACTTCTCGGGAACTGTGATACAGTTCTACGCACTCGTTTGAAATTAATAACAATGAGGCGTTTTCTTGAAGCACAATCATGTTTAAATATGGTCAATTTTCAGAAGTATGATTTGTATTATTGACCAAGAACATGTTCAAACTGAGCGTGCAAAATTTACCTTGTTTGGTGGCTTTCAATATACCCTTTGAAAGCCAAACAAACACGGCAGATATAAATATATGCAAGCTCGGTTCGATTAAGGGTGTTAATAGACAGTCGTGAAAAAAACATTTCGAAGACCACTGACACGAAATCTATAACGAACAAAACTAAAAAGTATTTACTTTCTATGCTGATGTTCTCACCGAGATATTTTCATTTAATGAGAAAACTTTTAAATGGTGTTTAATTGTATTAGTATTTCATTTGTTTTTAATTTTATTGTCCAAGAACATAATCTTCCACACCAAGAGATGAGCAGCTACCCACCGAATAGCAATCAATAAAGGATTTCAATACATTAAATTTTTAGTTAAAAGAGAGGTTATTGTAACTGAAACTTCTAGCCTTGTTAATCGAAGATTAGTTGTTTCTATATGTGAAAAAATAATTGTATTGGTCACAAGAGCTTGAAAAATCATTTAATTTTAATATGCTTAGGGGTTGAGTAAGTTTAAAAATGTCAATAGTTTTATAGAATCACTGAATTCGTTCTGTAAACATAAATATAGGAAAGGGAAAGATAACTAAACCGTGACTCTGCAGATTTTCAAGAATATTTTATATCTTAGCAATGGCAACAAAAAAAAAATAAATTTGTTCAAAGAAAGAATTTTGAATTATCCTTCTAAAATTTTACATTATTACAGGATGGAAAGTGGATCCTTTTTATTTTTGCTGAGTATATTTTGGTCTAATAAATATGAATGGAGAATGAACTTTATTGCTTAAAATCACTACAGCAACAAAGTGTTTCTTAACCAGTGTTTGGACATCGATTTAAATATTAAAGTAAAAAAAGTCATTATTCATTTCTGTTCGCTTTTCGTAATCACTGCCTGTAAATTCAAATTAAGGCTACCAACACTTCACATCGATGCTTGGTGATATAAATCTATAGTTGATTGCACGATTTTAAGAGATTATGAAGGTTTCGATAGAAGTCTTGACAAAAAAAAACAGAAGAAGCTCGATTTGTTTCTTCCATTCCTGTAATCGTGTTCTTTTTACTTTATTCTACTCCTAGTAAAGCCCTTGATTATCTTTTTCACTTTACAAATCCACTAGTTCTTATTTTTTTCTGTTCTTGTGATTTTACATTAAGACAACTTGTACTTGCTTGTTCATATGATAATCAGTTGGGACACGTTATTGGAGTTGTACAACTCATGACCTCGTTTAAATTACATATTTGCAAAAATGTTTTGACGCTGACCATACCCAGGCGGTAACCCACATGTTATCAAAATAACTATGAAAGCCACGGAACATGACAAATATGAAAATTTTGCAAACTAATTTTGATTAAACCTGCTCATTGGCAGTTATGAAAATGCATATGACGGCCCATATAATAAGATTATGATTGTCAAACACATTTTAATAATAAGGATCAGTGTAAATCCCATACAAGATAAAGTACCTACAAAATGTTGATAGTCTAAATGCACACAACATCATATAACCCAACGTTTGTCATCAAGTTCTTGTACAACTATCACATTATCTGTGCTCTTAACGCCGCGATTACAATCATGTCTACCATGATCAAAACAGGTACTTAATGCAGATGTTTTCATGTTCCTTACAAAAGCAACCTGGAACTGTACGGATACTACATCCAATGGTTCTTTTTGTCGTTAATTTTTAATTGACAGGTGTCTTATTTAAAATTGATAAAATTGATTCGCTTATAAACTCATGCTCTCCTTTCGTCTCTACGCGCGGAGACTTAAGGTATGACCATCCTAATGAATACCTATATCAAGAAGAGTATCCAAGGGAGCTAACTATGGTAGTAAATTAGCTTAGAGTTCTGTCATGCAAGAGGACCAGGGTTCAAATCCCACTGGAAGCTATTTTTTTTGTAAGCCTAGAGCTTAAATAATTGGCATATTTCTTTTTTTTCCTGTGTAATTCTGTCATTGAATATAAAATTCTCATGATTTAAACTAAAATAAGCAAAATAATCAAGATTAAAGGGGTTTTCGCTATCAGAATAGTGTTTATTCAAGTCATCAATTTGAAAATTTCTAAAACTGGACGGTAAACTTCTCTGAAATTTTGTTTAAATTTTGTTTAAGGTATATAGTTAAAAAATGGTAAATTTTTGTATATTGCACCAATCAGGATTTTGCACAATTTTCATTAATTTAGTATCGTGAAATATAAAAAAATGCATTTTTTAAATTTATTTGGTCAAAAAATGTCATTTTAAGATAAATTCTGTATTTATATTTTATATCTTAAATTGGTTTAGTAAAATATAACATATTTTGGATAAACCGTAAAAAATTAGGGTTGAATTTATTAATAACAAAAAATTTTGTCACCGATTAAAGAATTTGGATACTTTCACGTTTTTTCTCACTTTTTTAAATAAAAAAAGCTAAAAATCTCAAAAACTACACGGTGAAAATCATTAAAATTTTGCATACAAGTCAGTGGTATGAAGCAGTTGATAAAAAAATAATCAGATGTTGGATTCTTAATAGTGCCCATTAGGATGGTCATACCTTAAAGGCTTTGTGGCAATTCCTGATATGCATATATTATTTCTTTTGATATTTTAGGCATTTCAGAGAACCTAGAACCTGGAGTAAATTTCATTTGCCGCTGACCGTTCCAAGGCGGTTACCCTTCGGGTTCTCATTTTTGTTAATTGTTTGTGGTGTTTTTAGAAACTGATCATTTTATTAACCATGCTCTCTCCTTCTCTCTTCTTCTTGACTGTGTGGGAGGATTTTTTTTCACTGAATGTGGCAATTCCTTTACTGATATGCATATTTCACCTTTTCATATTTTTAATAAACAATGGTTATACTTATTTTTCAGTGTCCGGTCAATATCTAATATTCCTACTGACAGAATTGACGACAAATGAGGTTAAGATGTTATTTGGTGAAATCGCTAATAAATGGATATCATCTTTGGAACTAAACTTCAAATATGTTTTAGATGTGAAAGTACTACTTGGACCCGGTTCCTACTTATATATTTTCCAGGTTTATTTACCATGCATAGTATCGCGGTTTATAAACAAAGCATGTAAATACATGAAAAAAGAGATTTGACATCCTCCAAACATTACTTGTATAAAATTATTGCAAGCACATAATCATGCATAAATGGAAATGCATATTATTCCAAACGCAAGTAAACATTGCCAAATTCGACCCATCTTTAACAATTGTGTTCAGTTAATGGTGAACATTTCAGATTAATACTATTCAATGACCAGCAGCTTGTGGTATGAATGTTCGGAGAAACGTTTTCAGCAGCCACACAACACAAACAACTAAAATAAACCATTGAGATATAGGCGTAATTAAAATGGGCTATTACACTGCTAAACTACCTTCTAAAAACCAAACACACTTCACGAATGAAAATACAAATTATACGATAGCAAAATATATGCTGCAGTGCATAATATATTTGCCATAAATGCCTTCAAATTGCAAACTGGGGCAGAGTTCAGCAATCTACCTTATTACAGTCATCGTGAATCTCTAATTGATTATGTTTTAATTGCAATGTTGATTGCTGATCTATCGGCTTTGTTTTCTCGCTGTCATGTATGTCCAACGATGTTCAACAGAATGCAAAAGAAGCTTTCTGTAAAGGAGAAATAACAATTTCACAGTGTCTAAGCGTACAGTTAACCGAAACGGAAGTTGCTGATCTGTGCGCCGATGATCACATAGTTGCTTACAGAAAAACCTGCGACATCGAATTATTTATTGGTAAATAAACCAAATTTAATGTGCATTTGGAAAAAAATATTTCTGTGGTAAGTACAACGTTAATTGTTAGTCCTGCTGTGATCATATAGACTTAAAGGAAGGGTTAGTATTGTTATAATCCATCATCGTTCCCAACTCGATCAGTGAAAATAGGAGCAAAACATTGAACAAAACGGGACGTTTTGGGTTCAAATTTCTTTGTGTAATTATATTTTGGACCATATTTGTGTTGGAATGGGAGAAAATTCATTTATTCAACTTGTGTACTTCGTTGACCTGAGTTTGAACGACTTAGCAACGAGAAAATGATACTTTCTTTATGCCACTGTAAATGATAAGACTGTACGCTTAGTTGCAACTGTACGCGATCGTTAGTTGTTAACAGACGCCTAACATCTGTACGCATAGTTGTCAAACAGATCATTAACAATTTATGGTTCCAGTTAATGCTTTCTGATTATATCGACAGGTTATCATTTTAGCTTCTGTTAACCTTAATAATTCTTGCACGAGAACCTGAAAGTGCATATTTTTCAACAAATTTGCTCATTCTTTTAATAATACAATTGTATAAACAAATAACTGATCTTGGTTTCTGTTTCAAAGTCAGATTTGTTTTTAAATCTCTTGTTAGCTCTTCATGAAAAGACGCGTGAAAAAAACGACTATAGTCCAACCGAGCTATATCAGTGGTAAGACCGTGTAAGATATGTAGAGGCCCGCTGTAATGTTTTCATTTCTTCTCTGAAGTGCGAACAGTAGAAGCCATAATATAGCTGGACAAATACGCGTTAGTACTTCAACCATAGTTTCTACAGATTTCATAGAATGCTCCAATCAGATTAACATAATCCCTGAAATATACCAATGAAAGTCGGCCAAAATGAAATCCAACTCGACATTTTAACGACCTTAAACATGAAATTCTTAGCAGTTGCAGACGTATTTGTAGACTAACTTAACTTGGTCATGAAGTGGTGGATTTCAAAATCTGAAACCACTTAATTGAATTTTCCTGTCAAAGACCAGATTGTTAATGTTTGTATGATATTGGATAATATTTGTGCATAATGTATAGTTTTGCCAACACCGGCAGGGATTTCAGCAGGTTTATACTAGGTTTTAATTAATGTCACAATCAGGGGATTAGGATTTCTAGCAATTATCGATATCTTATTTGCAAAGTGTACCAATGCGTTCATATGATTCAATAGTAGATCAGAGAAAAAACCTATCAATTTATAGATCAAAACTTGCTTGTCTGTTCTAAAATGTGATCATATAAGGTTTTATTTTAGATAAATAATACATTAGAGTTGGTTGATTCCTTTGATTGATTCCTTTAACAAGTTCTTGCTTCATTGATTTTCAGTTGATCAGTATATGATGCACTTATGATCGCAACTGTTCGTACAGTCTGACATTGCAGTACTGCAACTTTGCGTACAGTCTTGTCACTTTCGGATGCTGTTGAGAAAGACCATTTTCTCAGTGCTAATTCGTTCAAGCACCGTTCAACGCATTTTGTGAGCGTTGGAAATGATTTTTCTTTCAGGGGAAGTCAAATATATACCTTTCCAATATATACATTATAAAATATGAGGTCACAAATGCAGATTTTCTCCACTCTTTTTCCCCATTTTGTACTGATCAAGTGTGACAAGATTACATATTACAACTTAACTAGCCGTTAGTTCGAGACTTCAAGATCACAGTAAGACTATTAATCAACGATGTACTTACTATAAAAATGATTTCTGCAAAAAGCACGTTTAATTTGAATATATTTTACAAATAAAAAGCCGATGTCGCGTGTTTTTCTGTAAGCAACTATGTGATCATCGGCGTACAGATCGGCAACTTCCGTTTCGGTTAACTGTACGCTTAGACACTGTGAATTTATCATTTTCCTCTCTAATATGTGGCTGCGTTTCCTGGGTGTGGCAATTCCGGAAATGCATGTTTCACTATTGTCATAATTTCCTTATCCCCAGCGATAGGTAAATCGTGCGAAGAAGAACTGAGAGAACTTGTATTAAGTTATTAGATAGGTTGATAATACTAAAATGCTGTTATCTTTAAACTTTCAATGTAACAAATTTGCAAAATCAATATATAAAACAAAATTCACGATTCTAAATTTAAAAAAGGCATTATGAATTCACACATAACTTCTTTTAGAAGAACACCAAGATTATATTATACATTACGCTAGTTCCTTTTAACGTTAAACTAGAGCAATCGATGAAAATAATAATACCCAGGTAAAACGTCTTTGTCAGAGTATGCGAACAAAATGAGTCATAATGATTTACTTGATTCCGATAACATCTTCAACATATTTAAATCAAATATCTTAAAAAAATCTCATCATACCGCGGAAAGTTTCGAAGACTTTGTCTTTAAACGCTTCAAAAATCTAACAAGACACAGGAAAACTTTATAAGAATAATCTACACTTGAAACAAGTTTAAACCTTGATATCAATATAATATTAAAACTTGAATAACAAGCCTGCAGCCCCACTCCCCAACCTCCAACTGATAAAAGACTTAGTCATTGTAAATTGGCATCACAAGAATCTACACTAGATGCTAAGCTTACACCTAAAGTTTCAAGTCATGATCTTGAATTGGTAAAGTAGACAATTCACAGCTCAAATAAATAATGGATTGAGCAACATGAATAATTTTGCAACGATAATAAGCCCTCGATAACAAATGTGTTTTTTGTTTCTACTAAATGTCTCGGGCTTTGTAGACTGAAGTAGATTGTACTCCTAACCCCTCTTTTCGTTAATTGTTTGTGGTGTCTTGTTTGAAAGTGATATTCTTATTAACACAAGCTCTCGTTTCTCTACCTTCGCTTCGTGGAGAGGCTGTGTTTTTTAAGTGTGGCGATTCCTGATATGCATATTTTACTTTTATAATATATTTAAAGATCTCTACACTCTTTTACGATATGTGAAAAAGGCATAATCATTTACACTCTATGTTGCAGATAAATTAAAAGCATTCCAACATTATCATAAAATCAGTAGAATTAATTCGAGTTACGATATATTATGATCCAGAAGAGCACAAGCATATGCAACACTCGCAGGATTAATATCATCAAAACTAAAGACTTTGCAACGTGAAAAACATACGTATTGCCAAAGATAAGAGTTGCGTCAATATCTTTAAAACTGTATAATAAGTTGACTTTTTAAAAAATAATTTGAAAATGCTTTCAAATTGGAAAAAATTGACTGAGCCACACAAAATATGTCACGCCAGCTACACTTCATGCCAATGATATTTAAACGTTTACAGGCGAATATATTAGACATTGCAATGATTGTTGCGTCAACAGTTTTGTAACGTCCCACCCATTTCAAAACAACAATGATCTGTTCCGCATAAGAGCTACGACTAGCCAAACATATGTTAACATTATCAAGTCAGAATCTTGAAATAACGTAAAAGAACTTCGCGTCACAAGATATTTTTTAATCCTGCCCTTTTGAAAAAAATGGACTAAGCTGCAAAGAGTAGGTGACTTTCATCTTCGTTTCCTGATGAACATAGGTTAAACTTTGTGGTGTCTAATTTTAAACATCTTGAAAGCTATAGCAGTATAAAACAAAAACTGAAATAAGCATATCTGGAATTCTCATATCAGGAAAATATAGAAAAAGGGATGGATTTATATAATAACAATGGTAAATAAGACACAACAAACAGTAAACGAAACAAAAAGCCAGAGGAGATTGTGACGGTTAGTGACGGTTAGTGACAAAACAAATTGTAATTTGGCGTTTAAACTTGTTTATATTGTGCAACAACCTAACACGTGCTCCAACGGGTTCTCATAAAATTATGGACATGTGAGTACAAGTTGTCTTGGTGAACTAGCTCCAACACACACATTCACAGGGCAATGTTGCATGCAAAAGCATACGAACATATAAAAGGTAGCTAATAACAAAGAACAGAGCCCCTGAGTAAAATCAGCAATAACCTAATGACAGGAATAAAAAAACATAACAAGCTTCTCGATTCTTAAACAAAATTTCTGTATTCATCGTCAAAGACTCCTTCTGCAACCGTCGTGCAGTCAAAGAGATAAATATACCGGTTAACTGTAGATTGATTAATCTCCTAGCATGCAAAATGGTGCGATATCATGTTGCGGACTTCTTTCGTTTTGAATTCACAGATTGTGTTTACAAATAACGTGTGGAAATAACATTGCTTGTTATTTTCTTTAGTTCGTAAAATCAAATTTCAATTAAAACCTAGTTGAGGAAATGCTTTTTGCTGAAGCGATTTTAAAACTGCAATTTTTTAATTAATTCTAGGTATGCAACTTTTTAAAATTTTCCCTTAATAAATGGTAACGATGTCTGCAAAAATTACGTTCCTTGATATCTTCAACATTGTAAAAAGCTCTAAAAAGCGAACAAGTCTTAAAAGATAAAGTTCGTCTAAACATGGAAAATTTAAAGTAAAAATAACATCTCTTTTATAAGACATTAAAATTATCAAACCAGTACTGTATCAATGGAAAGGTTACGATCACGAAAGTTTGCTTGCTTTTCTGACTTGTTTGCTTTGTTAAGCTTATGTTCGTCTGTTCTTGATTTCTTGTTTACTCAATGTGGAAATGGTTATTATCTATATTTTACTAATCGTCAAGGTACCCTGGGGATGTTGTTCAAGGCTGTAATAATGTTAAAATAGATAATAAAATGTCTCTTTCAAGTCAGTATAAAGCAGATCGGTAAAATCGGCGGACAATTGGTTAACGTACGCGTATAGATGCCTTTTACTTGTTTGTGAACAGAGGTACCAAATCGAACATAAAAAAAGAGATAATATCCAGTCTCTTTCATAGCCATATTAAAACAGATCAGCAACAAGGGGTGAACAGCTCCTATTCCGGATTCCTATCAATTGAAGCATAATCAACGGATTTTTAATCTGTCATGAAATTCTTGATTTCCTGTTTATCAAATGCCGAAGCATGAAACGAAGCCGAAATGGTGTTCAATTTTGTCTCTTGTCTTTTTTGTCTATCATTGTAATCTTTCAAAGATCTGTTTTCTTTCCAATCAGAAAAAGGCCACAAGAAAAGGTACAGTACAATACAGTACTTGTGACAATGTTTAAGCAGACGTCAGTAGGGAAATTCGCAAAAAAAAAAAACAACGGAAATATGCTTAAAGGTGGCAAATACCGGAAGTGTGTTCCTAATCTTGATCATAGCAATCGTTTCAAAGTCCGTCATAGGTAAAAATTTTATTGATACGAAACAATCCACATTTTATCTATCATTTAGAACTGGTAGTATTTCTAACGTGGAAGCTTTCTTTTGATTGGGAGAATTAAAATTTGTACCCCCAAAAATGAGAATAAGTGGTAAACAAAACATTACAACTTCCGCAAATTTTAGTCTGCTTTCGTTTTTAATTTATACAATATACATATTGAATATAAACGGCGATAAAATTAAAACTATTGATCAAATTAACCTACCCCCATTGTATCCTCAATACCAATAATTAAAAACAAAATTTCGACACGTTTTTCCACATCCAGTCTTAGAGATCACTGAGTTAGTACTGTCTCGCCAAACTATTTGACTGTGGACAACCTTACTACAATTTGAAAGGTGAGCTTACGCAGTAAACATGGTAAGTTATTGATGCGTTTAATCTGGGGTTTCTGTTTCTTGCTCACTGTTTAGTTTTTAAATCCTGGTTTCAATGAATCTTTATCTTCTGAGGTCATGTTTTAAATCGTTATTTTCCATGTTTCAACTTAATTTCAGTGCTCGTATTAAGACCTAACGATGTTACTTTTACATTTTGTAACCGTAATAAGAGTTTAAAATGTAGTTGTGAAGATTAAAAAACATGTTCATGATAAATAGGGTAAAGTTATAAGTTATTCGAAACAGAGCTGTTTTGTAAAAGTTTGATTCTCATTTAGAAATCAAGCCTTATGTTAATTGTTAGTGGTGTCTCTTTTGAAACTGATCATTTTATTAACAATGCTCTCTCCCTCTCTTCTTCTTGTCTGTGTGGGGAGGCCGTTTTTTCTGAATATGACGATTCCTGATCTGCATATTTCACCTTTTTATTTAAAACCGTGTTTGATTGTACACAATGTATAGCGCTTTTAATAAATTAATCATTTTAATGTATAAGCGCCATAAATAGATACCGTCATACTTCTTTATTTCCAATCACCGACAATATAGGTTAATAAACGTAACTATAATCCAGCCACTTAGTAAATAAATTCTTTAAGGGTCCCCAAACATTCTCCGTGTAATGCACGAACATTTGGGTAGTTTTTTTTAGAAAATTTGAATTATTTTCAAAAGAAAAATTATACAACATAAAATACTCTTTTTGATTAAAATGCTACATGTATTTTGAATAGGACAGAGCTCATAAGATAAACAGTAGTAAACTTAACAGGTTAATTTGCATCCATTCAGAATACTGAAGATCATATTACAAATTTTATGTAACTGGATACACAATGTTATTATAGAACGCTTTATTTACATAACACATAAATACCAAACAAGAAATACCATTTGCTGTAAAACTGAAGTTGATATTTTACAAACCGATACAGATATCGCATAACACTCACCTTAAATATGGTAAGATATGTTTTGAGCGTACTTGAGACCGAAGGAGACAAGAAGGGACTATTTTATCGAAATTCTTAAAATCTCGAGATTTTTTTCAAATCACCACAACACATTTTAGATTAGCATAATATACCTATTTTTTATATATAGTGTTAATACATTTTTTTTTATTTTTATTTTTTTATTTATTTTTTTTTAAGTTTGAGGCCCCTATCCGGGTAACCCCTTTTATTCCAAATATGCATTATACAAATTTACAAAGTTAAATACAATACAATACATATAACATGTTATTTTAGATGCAATTATAGCAATTATAAGGCATTATTAGATATAATACTCGTAAAGGATATAATGTAAGGTGGCCTCTGAAAATAGTATATTTAACGTATATTAAACGACTCTGAACTTAGCGAACCTTGCACATTCTATTCGAATTTTTAAAGTTTGAATAAATTGTGTATCTAGATGATTAAAAACGGTTATTAGGAAATACAAAATTAGATTTTTCTCAGTGTTTTGTCAGGATAATAATTGTTTATGATTCTTTAACTTTCCTGTATATAGTTCCGAAATTTTGATTGAAAGCGTCTTGTTTTCCTTGTAACTTTGCGATATAGTATTTTGACTCTAGTTTTTGTTTTAAATATGTCTTAAAAAATTTGAACAGAAAGATGTGTATCACAGTTTTCTCTAAATTTTGACCTATAAATGTAGTGTTTAACGAGAACAGATAAATAATTTCCAATACAATTGTTTTCCTGAAAAGAGAAAATAAAATGCCTGTTGTTCAAAGAAAACTCTACACTACATTGCTCTGCAAGCCATTTTTGAACTTATTTTTAGGGCATAAATAAAATTTTTAATATCGAACATTCCTAAACCGCCTTGTTCTGTGTCTTTCATTAATAAATGTCGTTTAATTCTATCGGGCCCATTACTCCAAATAAATTTAAAACACATTTGTTCTAATTGTTTTAATATTTCTGTTGGAGGATTTGGAAGTGCTATAAAAAAAATGAACAAAATTTGAGAGAACCAAAGACTTGATAACAGTTATTTTTCTAATGAGTGTAAGATTTCTTTTTGACCATGTTTTAATTAATTTTTCACATTTAATTAAGATGTCGGGTTCATTTAATACCCATATATCGGAGAGTTCTGCTGAGAAATTCACGCCAAGAATTTTTAATGGTACTTGTGACCAATCTAACGGATAATCGTCACATAATGTGTTTAATTAATTTCTAGTTGAGCCTATCCAATTTGCTTTTGTTTTTTCATTATTAATTTTTAAACCTGATATTTTATAAAACTTCTCTAAAGTTTGTAAACAAGAACGTAATGATTTTTCCGTGCCATCTAAAAATAATTGAGTATCATCAGCGTATTGACTGAGTTTGTGTTCTTTGTGGTAAACTCGAATACCCGTTATATTGTTATTATTTTTTATCATGGAACCGAGAATTTCTACACTTAAAATAAAACGATAAGGTGATATTGGATCACCTTGTCTGCAGCCTCGACCAATTTTAATAAAATCTGATAAGTGACCATTTTGTAAAATGCAAGACTCAGATCCCTTCTGAAATAAAGAAATCCACCTTTTAAAGGAAGGTCCAAAATTATAATAATCGAGAACTTTATGTATAAATTTCCAAGAAATAGAATCAAAAGCCTGCTGAAAGTCGATAGAAAGCAATAGACCTGGTATATTTTGAGTTTTAGCTTCAAAAAGAATGTCATAAATAAGTCTGATGTTTTCTCCAATAAACCTACCCGCTATAAATCCTTTTTGATCGTTACTTATAATCTTATTTAAAACTTTTTTCATTCGATTTGCAATAACACTTAAGGCTAATTTATAAATCACGTTTAACAAAGAAATCGGTCTCCAATTTTTTTAAAAACATTCTATTTTTATTTGGTTTTGGTAGACAAGTTATAACACCTTGAGTTTGCGTAACGGATAAACAGCCATTTCTATATGCATAATTTAGTGAATTTAGTATAAAATGTGACAAATAACCCCAAAAGAATTTAAAAAATTCTGCGGTATACCCGTCTAAACTATTATTTAGTACTTCTGTTAGTTCATTTAAAGTGATTTCACCTTCTAGAGAATTACATTCTATTTCGGATAATTTAGAATATCTTTTGTATGTGTATACTCTTTATTGTTTTCGTCTATCAGTTTAGTAATAGTTTTATTTGTAAAATTTCTTTTTTCGAGTTGTAAAAAGTATTTTGTAGGTTTTTCTCCCAAGATTTTCGTACCTGCATTTAGAACGTAACATAACTCATTCTATAACTTTTTTCCTTAGAGTATATAAATCAGTTTTCTATTTATTTAGTTCTTCAAGTATTGATTCATGTACGGTGTCTAATTTTTTTTGAAATATTGTTTTCTAAAATACTTATCTCTTATTCAAGTTTGTTTTCTTCTAATTGTTCCATTTTCTTTTTATGTGAACTGAATTTTATAGTTTCGCCCCTTAAAGTTACTAAAAAAGTTTCCAAAAAGAACTGATCATTAATATCTAAAATAAGTTTTCATAGCAATCATTATTGACATTCTGGTTAGTTTTATGTAAATTTACAAGATTATTTAGTACGGTTTTAAAAAGTGATATGTAGTTGTCATCTTTAAGTAACGAGTTATTAAATTTCCAATAGCCTTTACCTCTATCATTTTTTTGAATATTGGAGTGTCTAAAAATATACCCGAATGGTCTGATCGGTATCCTGGTACTATACTAGAATTTGTAGCAAAGTTAACCAAACTTGAACTAATAAGATCATAATCTAGACGTGATTGTTTTCGGCTAGGGTTTAATTTACGCCGTGTAAAACCTCGTTTATTTTCGTTCATCTGTCGCCAAATATCAACATAGTTTTCAACTTCTTTTATACGAATTACTGTTTGACGTGCACGCGGGTTATTTACATTAGAATAGTTTTCATAATCTAAAACCGGATCCATAACTAGGTTCCAATCACCGCATAAAATTATGTTTTCATTATTAATGTCTAAAATTTGATTATATAATTTTTCGAAAAAAGCAGGATTATCATCATTTGGACCATATATGCTCGCTAACGTTGTTTGGTGATTGTTTATCAAAACGTTGATTATTAAATAATTACCACTATTGTCATTATATACTTCTTCTACTTTATATTCGAAATTATTTTGGAAAAGTATCATTACTCCTCTAATATTGTTTGTATACGGGTTTAAATAAAATTCGTTGCCCCACTCTGCTTTTACATATGAATATAACTGATTGGTCAAATGTACGTCTTGTAAACAAATAATATTATACCCTTTTTTACGTAGATAATGAAACAGATCTCTTCTTTTTTGCATGTCACATAACCCCTGACAATTCTGAGAAAATATTGTTACTGAGTCAGCCATTAGGAAGACGAAATTGTGTTATGATTATAAATTTGGTATAAATTAAAATATAATAGAATGTGCAAGTTCGAAAAACATAAGAAACATTATGACAGTACCACACCGCCATATATGCTCACTCTATCGTTTGCTATATGTAAATGGATGATCTCGAAAAAAGTGAAAAACAGATTTTTTTTAAAACGCGTATCATTTAATAAAATGCCAAATTAAACTAGGATGAAGCATGTTTAAGAGACCCACGTCCTTGTTAATACATTTTGTAGTTCTGGTGTTGGCGGTTTATTTTGTTTTATGATGTTCTTGGTAATTAGAGAATTAATTCGTCTGAACTCAGTGATACCCTGCTTGTTGGTTTCATGGCATATTTATCTGGAATCGAAATCGAAATAAGATGTGTGGTTGGTCGCCATCGTGCTCTTGCTAATTTGACTCCAGGGCTTTGGTCTCAGTAAGATCTTTGAGTACCCACCCAGTTGGCTTTGCAATGCTATAAGTTCTTATGTTGTATATGTTTGTTTGCTTTTGCATGCAACATTGTTGAGTTGATGGGTGGGTTGTAGTTATTTCACCAAGGCAACTTGTACTTGTGTGATGATATGAGTACCTGTTGAGACAAGTGTGAGGTAAATGCATCCAAGAATCTGGTTTAAATCCCCAGTGGCAAATTTCAACCAGTTTATAGATGGGTGGTTTCAATATCCCAGCCAATATAGTTTTGGACATTGTTCAATCATCCCAAGGACATATATCCCGTTGTTTTTTAGCTCACCTGAGCACGAAGTGCTCATGGTGAGCTTTTGTGATCGCCTGATGTCCGTCGTCCGTCGTCCGAGCGTCCGTCCGTCCGTCGTCAACTTTTTCTTCAAACGACTTCTTCTCTGAAACGGCTTGGCCAATTTTGACGAAACTTGCCACGGATGTTCCTTGCATGAAGCTCTTCCAAAGTTGTTCAAAGAAATGAATTCCATGCAGAACTCTGGTTGCCATGGCAACCGAAAGGAAAAAATTTAAAAATCTTCTTGTCTGAAACCACAAGGCCTAGAGCTTAGATATTTGGCATTTAGCATCCTCTAGTGAAACTCTACAAAGTTTGTTCAAATTATTTTCCTGGGGTCAAAATTGGTCCCGCCCCAGGGGTCACTTCATTTTACATAGATTTATATAGGAAAAACTGTAAAAATCTTCTTGTCTGAAACCACAAGGCCTAGAGCTTAGATATTTGGCATTTAGCATCCTCTAGTGGAACTCTACAAAGTTTGTTCAAATTATTTCCCTGGGTTCATAATTGGCCCCGCCCCAGGGGTCACTTCATTTTACATAGACTTATATAGGCAAACTTTAAAAATATTCTTGTCTGAAACCACAAGGCCTAGAGCTTAGATATTTGGCATTTAGCATCCTCTAGTGGAACTCTACAAAGATTGTTCAAATTATTCCCCTGGGGTCAAAATTGGCCCCGCCCCAGGGGGTCACTTCATTTTGCATAGACTTATATAGGAAAAACTTTAAAAATCTTCTTGTCTGAAACCACAAAGCCTAGAACTTAGATATTTGGCATTTTGAAACCTCTAGTGGAACTCTACAAAGATTGTTCAAATTATTTCCCTGGGGTTGAAATTGGACCCGCCCCAGGGGTCACTTCATTTTGCATAGACTTATATAGGAAAAACTTTAAAAATCTTCTTGTCTGAAACCACAAGGCCTAGAGCTTAGATATTTGGCATTTAGCATCCTCTAGTGGAACTCTACAAAGATTGTTCAAATTATTCCCCAGGGGTCTAAATTGGCCCCGCCCCAGGGGTCACTTCATTTTATAAAGACTTGTATAGGAAAAACTTTAAAAATGTTCTTGTCTGAAACCACAAGGCCTAGAGTTTAGATATTTGGCATTTAGCACCCTCTAGTGGAACTCTACAAAGATTGTTCAAATTATTTCCCAGGGGTCTAAATTGGCCCCGCCCCAGGGGTCACTTCATTTTATAAAGACTTGTATAGGAAAAACTTTAAAAATCTTCTTGTCTGAAACCACAAGGCCTACGGCTTAGATATTTGGCATTTAGCATCCTCTAGTGGAACTCTACAAAGATTGTTCAAATTATTTCCCTGGGGTCAAAATTGGCCCCACCCCAGGGGTCACTTCATTTTGCATAGACTTATATAGGAAAAACTTTAAAAATCTTCTTGTCTGAAACCACAAGGCCTAGAGCTTAGATATTTGGCATTTAGCCCTCTCTAGTGGAACTCTACAAAGATTGTTCAAATGATTTCCCTGGGGTCAAAATTGGCCCCGCCCCAGGGGTCACTTCATTTTATATAGACTTGTATAGGCAAAACTTTAAAAATCTTCTTGTCTGAAACCACAAGGCCTAGAGCTTAGATATTTGGCATTTAGCATCCTCTATTGGAACTCTACAAAGATTGTTCAAATTATTTTCCTGGGGTCAAAATTGGCCCCGCCCCAGGGGTCACTTCATTTTACATAGACTTGTGTAGCGTTATGCTACCGCATAGAAGACTCTAACAAAATGAAGGTCTGTTACGGCCAGGGAGCCCTCGTCGTGGTCGCTCGGACGAGCTACTAAGACTGCCGCACTGGAGAGCTTTGCTCGCCCAGTATTTATATAGAACCCTATCTGTTTACCTAGCTACCGTTAATAACAAGTTAACGATAATGTCGCTAGGGTTATATAACTATTGTAATAATAAATAGTCTGCAACCACAGCGATACACCGGCTGACCCTATCCGCAGGCTGTGTGTCCAGTGCAAACTTGCACTGACACACTGACCTTCTTACAGGTTCACCGAATACGAACTGATATCGCTGTAGTTGCTTATTATATTACAACTTGTATAGGCAAAACTTTAAAAATCTTCTTGTCTGAAACCACAAGCAGAGAGTACTTTTGTACTCAGGTGAGCGATATAGGGCCATCATGGCCCTCTTGTTAATTTTGCCTTTGTTCCTTTTTATCTTTTTCCTTATTATCTAAAACAAATACAATTTAATATAATTTCACATTTGACAACTTTAAGTTCAGTAATAATTATTTATATTTCTAACACGACTTGACGTTTTTCCCATTGAATTTGCTGTGAATTATTACACGATAATTCACCGCGCGTGGGCACGGCTATTACTAAATACCTGTCGGTATAAAATTATCACGTGACAATTGTATTTTTCGCTGGGATTTAATTTCGCGCATTTAAGAAAGCACATAATACGCGAAATTTTACCCCGCGCGTAATATGATGATACCACGTTCAGCTACGCAACTCGTGATATATCCTTACGCATCTGAACTCCGCCCCGTGAATTATCCTGCGATAATTTACCGGAAGCTATTGATAATTTCTAAAATAAAGGAGATATATTCAGGTGCAGATCATGTCAGTGTTGCAGTTTTTTAACATGAATCTGGACACAAAGACTCGTTTGCAAATCAAGTGGTGCAAACATGAAAGCCGGTTATATTTATTTGCTGTCAAATTTCTTATCACCAACAGGCTTAACAACTTCGTCAACAATGTCACACATTGTCAACTTTGTTGACAATCGACGAATTTTCATGGATACCAAAGAACGAGTGGTGTCTCCATCTTTTACTGAAACTCGCAAAGGGCAATACATCCCGGTCATTTGGCCCGATGAGCAATTATATTTTGCCAGACCAAAAGAAAATCTGCCGGACCGAACAAAGGCAGAGATATTGCAAAAATAAAATTAAGTTTTTGTCTTTTTGGGGTAAATTTGTTCAAAATGTTAACTTTCATCAATAAAACTTACACATACCAGTTTTCAGTTTATGCTAAGACTGAGTTTATTTTTTGACATAGAATTGATAACAAGAAAGTTGTTGAGATGTACATGTTTTCATAGATTTATTACGCAACTTCCGGTTTATAAAAGATAACTTACTTCGACTACTGATTGTTTGTTTTTTAAACGAATTCAAACTTTAATTATATGAAACTGTTTTAGACTGCCATGTTTTTGTTACCGTTAGGTGAACATCAACACCGGCAACAAAGCCACTTTTAATTTTGGCAAAACTGAAACTGAATGGCTTTGCTCTGTGATTCGTGAATGTCTTTGCAAACGCTAAACGACCAAAACACCATTTTTTTATAACATTATCACAGATAATGTTATCGAATTCGCGATTGTACAAAAGCAATCAGGCAACCAATCACAAATCATTTTACTTCGACACAACGGGAGGTAACCGTTGCGAGTTAATGAAGGAGAAAAGATTGCTTTCCTTACCCGCATGACAGAAAGACTAATGATTTACGACATTTCACCAGACCGAAGCAAAATCTGCCAAACATTTTCAACGGTCCGATGCCTTTTGCGTCATCTTCATTCTGCTCTTATACTTCTTGCGATCGGTTTCGTAAATAATTCGAAAATATGCATTTATCGTCTTCAGGTTTTTCGTACCAAATAAAAACATATCATTTAGATTTCTGCGATAAAATCGTTCGGGTCGCGACGATTTTATTCGGGTCGGTCGTGAATGGGGAAATAATATTTTAAGTCTAGCTCATTCTCACATGTATATGCAACAATATGTTTTACATGACGGTGATAAAGAATAAGCATTCAGATACAGAATGTGTGACGACTGACATCTTGAAATGCAAAACATAAAGATGTTTTGTCAGAAATAAGTAGTTATCGGATTGGCACGGGGATATCAAAGCAGAGCGACGTTGCAGTGTCTCATCACTCGTTTTGAGAATATCAAATACCTGGTTTGGGTTCTTGTTCAGCAGTTCTTTTTGCATTTTGTACCCTTGTGCATTTGCTCGTCAGTGAGTTAATGGGGTCATTCATGTTCCTAAACAAGAAATCCAATGTGTGCCATTGGTTTAAGCGGTCTGAAAGAGAAATGCGCATATCTATTAATAACTGACTTTTCTTTTGAGTCCGCCGCTTGCGGTGAACTCGACAGTCACTTTTGCGGATCGGTGCATGTGCGTGCGTTAGTGCGTGCGTGAGTTAATGCTTTTGTTTTTGTCGTCAATGTGACGGAGTGTCGCGCACAAACTTGACGTTTCATTATCATGTCAAGGTCACAGTTAGGGGTCAATGTTATGTGAAAGCTAGTCTGGCCCATAACATTCATTACTTGTTTGTTCATATGAAAATCTGTTGGGGGTGGAGGATTGGAGGGTATTTACTTTCGTTAATTGTTTGTGGCGTCTATTTTCAAACTGGTAATTGTATAACCATGCTATTTTCTCGTCTAATTTATTATTATTATTTAATATTACATTTTTGTGCATATGGCAGTGAACATAAAAACTTATGCGGTATTTCCATATTAACACCATTCCATGATTAGCGGCGTATGTTCCCCAGATAAAAGAATGTGTTTACTTAAGCTGTTTAAAATCCTATTTATAAGCTATAATATAACGATACATTTTTAAGATTTGTGAATAATTGTGTTTTATTTGCCCGTGCCCTATATAAAAGAAAACTTTCTTGTGAAAAATCTATGCAATTACTACTTTTATCTAGATGCTCTGGTCTCAGGGAGGTCATTAAGTGTCTTACTTTTTGCTCTTAAAAATGTCATTAGCTTCTCATGTTTTACAAGTATGTGTGCCTAAAATGCATGTAACATTGTCACGTTGATGGGTGGGTTGGAGCTAACTCACTAAGAAAACTTGTACTTGTCTTTTTTTCATCTGAGAATACTCTTTTCTTCTTTATTGGCTGTGTGGGGAATCGTGTTGGGTTAGTATTCAGGGCAAAGTGGTCGTAGTTGTACACCTACCACCATTAACTCGGGCTGTAGAGAGTAAACATGTACATGAAATTATCCAGGGACACTTCGTCTAAAGTAACAATTTCCAAATTATTTTGTCGGTTTTGAAACTTTTTTTACATACGAAAGGGGCTCAACAAGAAACGGCCGATGAATTGACAGACCTCTTGCTCGGTTCTCGGTCTCATGCTTGTTAGCAAAAGATAAATAGTCATCAAAATCGATAAAAAAAATAAACAAAGGATTTAGAATCAAACAAGACTGTCGAATATTTTAAGTTTTCTTTTACTTTTTTATCAAACCGCCGTTATTTAATATTTTTTGTAAATGAAAACAAATTAAGTATGCAAGTATGTTTTTATACAGAAAAGGGAATGTTTTTATTTTGTGTTAATGTCGAACATTAATTTACACTTGGAACGGTGTGGCTTGAGAGTTTTTTCACAACTTCTAATAATAGTCGAAATTGTCATCCGTACGATCCATACACAGTCCGATAGATAGACATATTCCTAGAATCTGAAATCAAAAACGCAACTGTTATGACATGTAAGTTTTGTTGCTTACATTACTTATGAAATAATTTATTAATATCTTACATGAAATTCCTAAAAATCAACACTGTATTGACAATCTTTATAGGGACGATTAACAAAGATATTGAGCCCGTAAATTTTGCACGAAGAAACCATTTCTTTGTGTTCCGTGTGTTCAGTTTATGAAAGCGAATTTGTTCGTCAAATTGACTGCATTGCCATTAGAAATGTGCAAATCTCTATCAAGCTCAACCGTTACGTACTTAAGATATTATAGGCCATAAACTGAAATAACATAATCGCCCCATCTACCGCCAGGGCGCATAAAAAACTGAAGAAAGTGGGCTGGGGAGCTTAAAGGGAACTCACATAAAGTTTACGAAATAATCAAGAAGTAAGAAAAACATCATACTGTTAGTTAGTCGAAAACTTAACTGAAACTAGTCTCAATCATTCAGACGCTCTGATTTCGCAAAGTCGATCAGTACGTCTGAAGACATTGTTCGTTAAAAAACCAGACACTCCAAAACGAGGCTTGTAATTAGGACATTAGTATGGAACGCAGTTGTTGTCTTGTGAAAATTGTTTTTTAGACTGTCGCCCTGCCAGCTGGAAATCAAAAAGACATATCATACGGCGACACGCATTTTTAACTGTATTATTGCGCCTACATGCGTGTTCAAGTAAGCTGGCTTCTGCGGTTACCACGAGATCTGATGAAAAGTTTATACAGATGTTGCAAGCACAATAGTTACCTTATGCAACCTTAGACATAATTTAGAATGAAATCATTTCAATAAGATCATATTTTTTTCCCTAAATTTGGACCTTTTTGGAACAAAATTACGTCTGAAGTGAAAAACCTTGCCCTACAACCATTTTTTTTTAATTTCTTAAGATAACTTCAAATTCTTTGGCACACCCTAATGGCGACCTTAGAAATATTTAACAGTGAAATCACTTAGATTTAATTTTTTAAAAGTCAATAATTTCCAAGTTACGAAAAGATTAAAGTGTTAAGACAATTTAGAACAGTAAAGAAACATAAAGCTTGAAAATCCCTAAAATTCAATTTGCAATCAAACACAAAAATGAAACATCGCAAAAGAAAAACAGTTCTAATGACCACATGATCAAAATGATACTGAAAATATTCAAGATTCTTTAAATGAAATTTTAATTTTACAGAGAGAAATCAACAATTTCTTGTCATCCATTTTCGCAAACATGAAATTAACAGCCAAAATACACTTTTACAAATACCTTTTACTGTAAACATGTATTAGACAAGATGATCTTAGATATTGTTGTTAGTAAGTCATTACTCAGGAAGGCATTTAAATTGATGTTTAGTGTTGCTATGTTTTTGTGTTTGGCTGCAAAATTAAGGGATTTTTTTAGGTCAAACTATTTTTCTTTGCTGTTCTAACTTTTCTTAACGTATAAATAATTAACATACATAATAAGATTTATTTGTGCAAAGTTTGACGGAACTGCATTTTTTCCGTTAGAGAGATGTTGATATTCTTCCCTTTTTATCAATAACCTTACAATGACAACTGCCATACAATACAACGTGACAACCTAAAAACTATTATCACGAAGAAGCAGCAACGGCGTACCATATATTTGCATTCATTTATGTAAAATGGGGTAGGCAAGTACTGAAACATCCTTTGTTTCATAAACCATATGCTGATTTTGTAGCTCGATAGCATATTACCTAAAGTTCACTTTGCCCAGCGTGGGAGAAATACGGTTAAAGCACTGTTAGTAAATTTCATTAGAAATCGCGATTTATTTTGGATTTCTTTACCATACAAAAGCGCCACCTCTCGGTCAGACTTTTTATATAGCGATGTCTCTAGATTTCGTCAGAGTAGTGTGATACTGATCAATGACAGAACGTCTAGATGATCTAGACTAAACTGAAACCGGAAATTACTTTTTGCAAATTCAATAACAAAATCTGTAATTGCCGTACCAAAACGGAAAAAACAAACGACGGTGTAGAAAGTCCTTTGTAAGATGACATTTTCAGGCTCAGAATTGATATTGCAATATAGAAAGGTAGGTAAAATGTTTGTTATAACGGGCTCATTTTCTACGAACTCTTTTTACCTTTTATATTACTTATCAACTCACATCATATCGATATGTCTGAAGTCATTAGAATGACGTTTATTTCTTTAAAGCTCATTTAAGATAAATGTGTAAGAAACACGGAGAACGTTCATGAATTTTCATATAAAGAAAGCAGTTGTGATGGAATAATGGTAAAGTAATGTTGTCACATATGTTTTCAAAATTTTCAAAAAGTTTATTTAATATTTTACAGCATGATCCAAAGAAATTGTAGAGTTGTGAACATGTGTTGTTTTTAATCTTTATCTACGTTTTATGACGCGTCGGAACAAAAGACATTCTTACATCCGAGCAATGAAAAACATGACTCTGATTATTCTATTCTCTTCTAGGGGTCCGACTCTCTTACCTGAAGTAGGGCTATTCCAACTCCAACTAAGATTGCTGTTACAAGATTCCTGTCGATAATATTCATCAAACTTTGATAGCATCCCTAAAACAACATGAATTATAATAAAACATTGAAAATGTATATAATTTGCAATACATAATTTAATAGACATACTAAGAAAAAATAAATCAACTGATCTCTGTCTGACCTTTCAAAAACCTAATCCTTGAAAGTTTGTAAATTCTGTCATAATAGCTCAGTCAGTAGCGTGATCGGCGGGATTAACGAGTCACGGGTTCGATTCCTAGTGTTGGCAATATCATTTGGCATACTTACCAGCGTTTCCAGGTAATGAAATGATTGGGCGGTTGTTCCATTTTGATACTTTTCTGCCTCTGACTGACACAAAGTCTCGTTAACTGGCTCGGGGTTCTCAGGATCGTCATTCTTTAAAACGCAACACGTGGCCGGTACAAACGTCTCCTGTAAAAGTTTATCAAACAATGACAAAGAACTAGTAACTAATAATCGTAGTTTATACGCGGTATTGAAGAACACATTAAAATCAGTTTGGGGTTTGACTATGTCTGTATTTCAATTAACAAATCCGTATAATATTACCTTGGAGTAGGAGATGGACTTGTTCATGTAATCATGGACTCCTTTAGAACCACAACATTTAAGCTTAAAAAGAAAACATATTTGCATTGAATACTCGTATATACAATATGCGAATAAATGAATTGCTGAATAAACGGTTAACTGCAATATAACTACCCAAATTTCGTCTGTACAAATGGATTACTCAAAAAACATCAAAATCCAAAAATGGATAATGTTAAAATCTTGTCAGCACCAACTCCATAGAGCAGTCGAATTTCTATCATATCATGTTGAATTGCTCGTGTCGTTTCCTGTTTGTTTTTTAATTGTGTTGGCTGGCCAGCTTCGACGTTCGGGTTGAGTTCCCCAGACATATGAACAATCCAGACGGCGTTCGATCCGGAGCAACAACATACAAGAGGTGTTCACAGTCACTGCGGAACTACAGCTTTCAGATGGATTTCACTCTGGAGCTACCATCCCCAATTAATGTTCGTTCTGAAACTACACCTTCAAATTGCTATTGGTTCAATTTCAAAGTGATATTCGCTCTGAAACTTTCACGGCGTGTGAAGTTTCCTCTAGAGAATTATTTTGCACGTAGTTTTCGCTCTGGAACAGAGCTTCCAAGTGGTGTTCGCTCTGGAGCTGAGCTCTAAATTCCTAGTAGTGTCTACACGTAAAAAACTATTTCTGCGTTCGCGTTTGCTCTAGCACTATAACTTCCATATGGTGTTTACTCTAATAGAAACGACCCCTAAGCGACGTTTGCATCAAAACAACAAGTTTCAAATGTTTTCTTGCATACCGGATAAAGAGAATCTATCATTGGTATTCGGCGAAGATCAAGGTATCTCAACCCGAGGGTAATGCTTTCCAGACGGAAACGAGGCTGTGCCGAGTTTCCGTCTGGAAAGCATTGCCCGAGGGTTGGGATACCGCGATCTTCGCCGAATACCAATGATTGATTATTTTTCTCACTTACTTCTTGAAGATTTAAACCAAAGTTCTTTAAAATTAAAAAAAAAACGCGATTTTAGAGAACTATTTCTTTTGCGTAACTTCCAGTAGGAACGGTAAATCAGCCACGAATACAAAGTCCTGTCAACGTTCATCAACCCTAACATGTAGGCCTTCAACAATATCGTTACAAATAAAAGAAAGGAAAAGAATCGTGTTTTCATTGAATGAAAACAGCTGGTTTATCCTTTGAAAACGGATCTGCGATTTTTAAGGTTATTCGCGATTTCGTCACAATTCAAAATTCAAAAAAAATTGAATTGTACATACCAGTTGAAATATCCCGATTAAACAGCAGTATATTTTCTATTTTATTCTCCATTCACTTTCTTCATAGATCCTGATGTTTAACGAAGCTCGCAACAGCGGTATAAGAATGTAACACTCTAAAAAAATCAGCATTTTCAGACTCATACCACGATAAACACTTCCAAGTTCCAGCGTTGAGAATTTAGCAACCTCCGAGTGGATACTTTCCAAATGATTTTTGAAATAAATCCTGATAAAACAAAATCAACAGCTTGCTCTGTTTGAAAAAGTAAATATTCGTTTAATTACGTCACATATTAAACTTAAATGACGTAGTTATAAGCATCATGACGTTGGCTAAATCAATAATGAAAGTGCTCAATTAATACGGTGCGCAATAATACGAAAGTACGCGAGCACGCGGAGTGTTAGATAAGGCCATGCGAGATAAGGAAATCTCACACGGCTAAAAATAGAGATTTTTCTGTCTAGTAAGTGAGAAAAGTATTTCCGCGTGTTTTACCGGGGAAAGAAAATCTTTTCTCACTTACTAGACAGAAAAATCTCTATTTTTAGCCGTGTGAGATTTCCTTATCTCGCATGGCCTTATCTAACACTCCGCGTGCTCGCGTACTTTCGTATTATTGCGCACCGTATTAATTGAGCACTTTCATTATTGATTTAGCCAACGTCATGATGCTTATAACTACGTCATTTAAGTTTATTATGTGACGTAATTAAACGAATGTTTACTTTTTCAAACAGAGCAAGCTGTTGATTTTGTTTTATCAGGATTTATTTCAAAAATCATTTGGAAAGCATCCACTCGGAGGTTGCTAAATTCTCAACGCTGGAACTTGGAAGTGTTTATCGTGGTATGAGTCTGAAAATGCTGATTTTTTTTAGAGTGTTTCGTCAAACATCAGGATCTATGAAGAAAGTGAATGGAGAATAAAATAGAAAATATACTGCTGTTTAATCGGGATATTTCAACTGGTATGTACAATTCAATTTTTTTGAATTTTGAATTGTGACGAAATCGCGAATAACCTTAAAAATCGCAGATCCGTTTTCAAAGGATAAACCAGCTGTTTTCATTCAATGAAAACACGATTCTTTTCCTTTCTTTTATTTGTAACGATATTGTTGAAGGCCTACATGTTAGGGTTGATGAACGTTGACAGGACTTTGTATTCGTGGCTGATTTACCGTTCCTACTGGAAGTTACGCAAAAGAAATAGTTCTCTAAAATCGCGTTTTTTTTTTTAATTTTAAAGAACTTTGTTTAAATCTTCAAGAAGTAAGTGAGAAAAATAATCAATCATTGGTATTCGGCGAAGATCGCGGTATCCCAACCCTCGGGCAATGCTTTCCAGACGGAAACTCGGCACAGCCTCGTTTCCGTCTGGAAAGCATTACCCTCGGGTTGAGATACCTTGATCTTCGCCGAATACCAATGATAGATTCTCTTTATCTTTACCCTAGGGAAAAGATAACGTTCGCATGCTACACGAGTGACGTCACGTCTTCAAATATCTGACGTAATTTATCCAAGTTAGTGACGTAATTTAGAAAATAAGATTTACGTTAACGTCAATATTTAAGCGTAAGGAAACAACATTTTGTTTGAAAACATGTACGCAAATATTATGAACAGTAAAAGGTATGCAAGAAAACGTATCTTGCATGGGACGTTCGGTAAAGATAGAAAAATCTGTCACCTCGGGTGAACTGTTTTGGCGGGAACTCGGCAGAGCCTCGTTCCCGCAAAACAGTTCCCCCTCGGTGACTCCCCCTCGGTGACAGATTTTTCTATCTTCACCTCACACTCATGCAAGATACTTATATTATATCTAGAACTAAACCTTCCACGTGGTTTTGCTCTACAGCAACATCGTTCGCGTGGTGTTTGCGCCAGAACTACAACTTTCGAGTCGTGTTCGTTCGAGAGTTGCAACTTCTGGGCTGTGTTCGTCTTTTAGCAGGAACTTCCGGATTGTGTTTGCTTTAGAAATACAATATCCATGTAGTGTTTGCTTAGAATATGCAACGTTTGGATAGTGAATGTTCTTGAGGTACGAAACATAAGTGGTGAACGTTGTAGACTTTTGTTAAATCTCAAATGAAGCTTCAAGTGGGTTATTTCATGTGATTTTTGTCTCGGTTTAGTAATATTACAAATACACGTTTTTAGTTAAATCACGAAAAAAACAACAACACTGGAGATAAATAAATTACCCATGTCTGCATTCGATCTCAGTCCTTTGCTACTTTATTTCCGGGAGTGTAGTTTTCAAACGACTTATTCAGCGATTTGGACATGGCATCATCAATCTAGACAAAAAGGTACAAAAACATGAACATATAACATCCTTACATTCATAATCATCATTCATCAATAATTTTATCACTGGCTTTTTAATTTGTGGTGTCTTATTTTAAATTGATATTCTTATAAACATTTGCTTTTTCCCCCTCTTTACTTTTTGGCTGCATGGGGATGTTGTGTTTTCTGAGTGTGAAGATTCGTGATATTTATATTTCACTTTTTCGATCAAATTTTGTTTTACAGTACTCTTACATAAATTCTTTCAAGCCTACACCTAATACCGTGTAGGCGATAATTATATTCCAGACTTTACCTGTGTTTGCGCGACCCCTATTTCTCTACCTTTCACTTCTACATTCTTATCTGTTTACCCGTCAGTGCATTTGCCAAATCCGTCAACTGTTTTTGCCTCTCCTTTATCACAAATCAAATTTCACCCCTTATATCCCATTCTTTGTACGACGCCTGGTAATTCCTTTTCACCTGTCAATGCCACATTAGTAACATTATTCCTATATCTGCCCCGTTAGTCTATCGTGCATCTTCATTATTTGTTTTTTGTACCTATTTCTTACAATTATTTTCATCGACCCATCTGCCTATTTTCATACTATCCCTCTCAAGCCTATTGTTCATGCTCTCAATACCATCTGACATATCATTTATTGTCTCAACATTCTCAATCTTCCTATTTATTGTTTGCCTGTTTCTTGCATATTCTGTCTGTACCCTGTCAATTTTATTTTTGTTCTCTCAACGTATCCATATCTACCTTTCTATCTCTTGTCTTGCATGCGTTACTTTTATATTCTACTATCCCTGCTTTTCGCTTAAACTATCTGTGTTTCAAACATTTCGTTCTCTCTTTTTTTCTTTTTTTCTATCTCTGGCTTTCCCACCCTAACATTATTTGTTCGCAATAATAAGAACTTACAAGCCAGATTGTAGATTATTTATCATAAAACTACCTTTCCTTTATATACGCCATACACGGAAGCCCCAGCAATCCCGATCGCAAACAGTGACAGCAGAAGCAGCGTATACTGAAAATGATATGACAAAGTTTTAACTGCTTATTTTATTTCTAGGAAACTTTAAAGTGTCGTACCCAATTACACATTGAACAGACAACAAATAACTAAGCCGGTTAAGCAGTACTGTCAAATAAAAGAATGAAGCTTAAGCACACCCGAGATTTATATTGTAAAACTTAAACTTGGAGGACTGAACCCAGCCCAGAATGAGACACGTTAAATGTGTGTTATTGTGATATAGAAACGCCTGACTTGTGGATTATGACGATTCAATACAATGGTTAACCATGTTCTATTTTCTTCGTAACATATTGACTTTTGATATCGTTGTACAAATACGGCTTTTCCTCATATGCACGCTTCTTTTTACCACAAACCGGCGATTGGTCCTCCAAGAAAATTCATGTTATGCTGGTTTGTGATCATTATTGTAATTGCATCGATAAACTGTACATCTTCAAGAAATATGATATATGGTGGGTTTATATGAAATATATGTTGTTTTTATGCTATTCATAATTTATATTCTCTGGTTTATAATTTGAAATGGATTCTCTTATAAACTCATGCCCTTTTTCCCATTTGATCGTTCGCTGCGGGATTCTGGTTGTGGCAAGTCATGATAGGCCTATTTCACTTTATATAAATTGTTTGCGAAAGATGGACGAATGTGAAAGGACAACAAGCGGTGTAATTACATTACGATAAATAGCCTGCAATATTTTAATTTTTCTGTTTGGTGGCTTTAAATGTTCCCTTTTCGTCTATTTAAACCAAAGTAGCATTGTTTGTCCCGTGTGGCCGCTGTAAAATGTCTCCCGGAACATTCAATCAATATAATGAATTAGCTCAATTTAAACCGAGCTTGCAATATTTTGATATTTGACTTGTTCAGTGGCTTTTAAATTACTATTTTCATCGATTATAATAAAGCTTATTTTGTTTGATTTATTTGACCAGAGAGAGCAGTCGTCCCGAACCGCGATCTGGTACATGTATATAGTTTCCCTGTTTCCTATTTTCAATGTTTTTGCCAGATAAAATCATACAAGTTTTAACAAATGAAGACGTTTATTATCCAAATATGGAAAAGCTGAGACAAAATCTATAAATACCCATACGATGAGATGCTTTCTTTGCCTTAAGCAACACACAGACATACATCCAAGGGCGCTGACCAGGAAAACAAAAAATCCCAATCCCAAGAGAATCCATCCAACATTAGAGAACGTCTTGTCATCGGAATTAAACTCTACCAGGTGTTGTAAACTGACAAAGTTGTCGTTTCCTTTGATCCAAATTCCTAAACCAACAGCTACTACTCCTGCCAGCTGAAACAAAGAAATAAAGAGTTACTTCGTTGAAGACAGTCCAAATAAATAAATATTACATTTAATTTGTTGGCGCGAATGTAGATTTGTGGAAGGGGCGTGCGGTGGGGCCTGTATAAGTACATGTATTTATAACAATCACCATTTGCTACAAGTTGATTGGTTCAAAGCTGATTGGACTGTTATCGATAACAGCCGTAACGCGTCAATGACGTGTTCTTATACTACTATGGTCTAACGCGTTGGAAAAATCATAAGATATAGTTCAATAGTGTCAATTTGTTTGTACATGCGTTATATAATGAAAACTCTGACACGAGAAAATAAATTAGAAGATAGTTTTGATTGACTATCAGGTAACTGTTTAAACTAAATCCATTTTTTAGTAAATGTCTACACAACGAGGTTATTGTATTCATGTTAAATGGAAGAGATTTAAAGAGTCTATGTCTTATTTAGCAAATCAAAAAGATTGTTTCCAAATTTATTAAGTAGAATCGATTTCCAGTTTGAATTTAATTTGTTTGGCACTGTTCTTAAAAAAGTCAAGGCATCTGTGTTCCATACTTTATTTTGTTTCCAATAACAGGCATAAAATTAACAGACCTAAAGTTCTGAAATTAGTTTGGTTACAAGTGTGAAACATTGATTTTATCTTGTTCAAAACTATGTTGAGACCTTTTATATAATATACGAATCAACAAACATTTTGTTTACCAAAAATACTGTATTAAAGGTGAAAAGACCACATTTGGCAGCGGGACCTCCGCCACAGCAGCCGCACCCACAACCTAATCCACATCCACAACCACGCCCACGGCCACGCCCTCGTCCACCATATCGTGACTGAAAAAATTATAACATTTGAATTCACGTCAGGACAAAATGTGTCATCAAAAATAGTGTTGTGTTAGGCTGCCTACAGACATCCAATATCCGTGTAATTTAATATAATTACAATTAACTACACAAATGACAACGGGGTGTTTCATACCTGACAATAGTCGATTTTATAAACGCGACATTTAAAAGCATAATATTTAAAGAAAATGATTTAAATAGGTCGTACATAGGTAAGGTGGTTTCAATAAAGTCTTCCTTACAGACTGAAACATGTTTTGACAGGATGATTTGTGAATGCTCGGTATCTGGAGAAGAATGTTCCTAAGTTTATGCATGAGAAACACTTCTAGGGTGAATGTAATTTATAAATATGAAAATTAAAAATAGGATTGCAGTGAGATCACCTTTTGTACATTACATTGACTCATTAACTTTTATTTCTTTGAAGCCGTTTAAAATAATTGCACAGTTCGATTAGAAAACAGAGCTATGTGACCACTGTATATAAACCAATTGTATCATATGCCGGATATAGCGAGGTGATTGCATGGCTGCGATATAAACAATTCGTAAATAACACATTGAAAACGGAATTATTAGGATCATTTTAAGTACCTTCAACAAAAACAAGTACGTTATATTTTGTATAGTCCTTATTGGTTGTAATACCATTTGTTTTGCGCATATATAGGAATAAAAAGTTGCAAAATTGCATTTAATCACAAGAAGGTCTGGCAAATGACCCACATGATTGTATCGAAATACTGTTATTCTCTACAAATAAACGCCTTGATTCACGAATACATACTAGTTATATGACTCGTTGACATTAATATAAAGATTATTACATTACAATATTGCTTTAAATGTATAGATAGTGTAAATTATTTAAATGTTTGAGGGGTGTGTTTCGTAATGACTGTATCATCTATAGCATTGTTATACTATCATTTATAGCAAACACACCTATTTCTGTTGTATCATGTAGTGCGATCTTCGTTGAATGATTTTCCAATAATCTGTATCACTTATGGCAATGCGCATTTGCTGATTTCATCAAGTGTATGCTTTGAGGTAAGATGGAGCAGTTCGTCTACATATATTGTCTATACAAATCGGGTATATATTTGGAGAAATAATATATCATGGCGTACAAAAACACTAAGAACAGAACTTTAAAATAATAAAACAGAATGATACAAGAATAGTCACTATAGGTTATTGTTAGTTTGGAGGCTTGTATAAAAATTAAAATGTCAGGTTTTGTAACTGATAAATTTGCATTCACATAGTTTTCACAAATCAGTTATCAAAACAATGTTTAAATGTATTATGAGAATATGTTAGAAAGCGAATTCGTTAATTTCTTTAACTGAAATCAGCATGGGAACATACCTGACTCTCAAGGGAAGACCTTTATGATAGTCAATCCTTGGGCGGAAAACAAGACATTGATTCCTTTGCTAAAGTTCCATTTGACCCTTTACTCCATGGGATATGTAGTACGTTGTTTTTGCTGTACACTGTTTTCTATTACATTTATTAGAATATTTCTGAAAACAAGTGACCATTGTATATTCCGATCAAATGACATGGATGTTCCAGCTGACGATGATCTACATTGGTCGTACATTGAGTAAAGGGTTTATCATCAGCTAAATATATCAGTATTTAAATAACTTACTTTGCCTCAGAATTTGTATGTCACGCCTACATGCGTATGTATTTATAATTGTGAACCTTCGGTTTCGAAACTGTTACTTTTAAAAAACCTCAGACTATGTTTATCAAATCCAAAACATTTTAGGACGACATTTATTATCGCTTGTAAATTGTAGTTCTCAGAGCAACCTGGGTGTTAACTAATGAAGTCGGGTAGATCCAATTGTTTCGTGTCGCCGCAGTATATAAAGACACGGAGGCCCTTATATTTCATAACGTATCACATATCTCTGTACGAAACACTTTTAATACATATTTTTACATCAAGCCGTTGTTCTTAAATCCGAAAAATATACTAAAATCATCTTTAAAAAATCGCCATAACTGATACACATAGATCACTAGAAACATACAAATGATTGAATTAACATGTTCAATAAATGATACAGTCTGGGTCGAAGCTACATGCATGTTTGGTCTAATGTTTTGATGTTAAATTGATCAGCTATGGTATTATTATTATAGTAAGAATAATAATGATATGTTTTATCATCGCTAGCATGAGAATACCTCTCAAAACCTGTTTAAACATAAACATTTACGCTGATTTTATAACAGTACACAGTGCAAACGGTACTTTATGTGAGTGATTTAAGCGATTTTTTTAAAGTATATTGCATAAAAAAGTTAATAACGTCTTTCAAAACAAGTGCTACGAGAATCGCCTGTTGAACATGTATTTGTCGTTTGGATTTCTCATTACAATACATACAAAATCTCCTCATTTTTGAACTGTTTACTATGTTTTTGTGACAATCAGTGCGCTATATCCGGTAGATGATACAGTCGGTTTATATACAGTGGAGACATCAAGTTTCAAAATGGCCGCAAAAAACTTTTTCGTATTTCGAATATACAGTTGTACACATTCCTTAAGTTTCTATCTTTCGCAATAATTTTTGAATAATTTTCATAACAAATGCTTTTCATACTTGTCAAATGTAAAACAATCAGTTATCTTAGTAATAATGAAATAAAGAGAAGAAAAGTAACTTTGAAAGCAATCGAACACATCAAAATATTGTAGGCTCGGTTTGATTGAGCTTGTTAATGGGCGGTGTGTACAACACTGTTCACGCTACTGAATATTTAAACAAATATATGTATCCATATATATCGTGCTCAACGATCTTCAAAGATTGTAAATGTTAACAGGACTAATTGAGTATAGGGGGAGATTCGATGGCAGATAGAACTATCATGTTGAATAATTTAGGATTATGTATATATCGTTACTTAATAAATACTTTTGAAGAGAAATGTTTATTGGAATTCATCCATGACTAGGTTTTGAAACACTAAACAAATCCAGCTGACAAAATGGTGTATATCTTTATAGAAATATGCAATTGTCTCATTTGGACAGCTGCTGTTATATGATTTTGTATTTATTTATCAGTTAATATTGATGTGATAATTAAATTAAAAGTAACTTTCTTATTATCAAGATATCTGACATGAAAAAGTAAACTACACATAATAATGTATGAAATGTTTGTTATTTAACAGTCCGACATGATCAAATTTACTAAAAGTATATCTGTTTAAACATTTTGTAATTGAGAATTTATGAATAAAAGTTATATAGTCATAAAAATAATCAATCTGATCCCGGTTTCCACGAACATTCAAAGATATATGTTTTTCGCAGGTAGTTAACAAGAACTTGAAGATGAGTGCGAAATACATGTACACATTGCAGACAAGTTGTAAAGCAAGTCAAACTTTAAATTTATGAACGAAAGTCCTTTCGAAAATTACTTGATCTGTTTCCGGCTTCTGCGAAAATTGACATTTTCTGCAGGTTATCATATTTTTCCGGTATTTTACATATTGCAGACGGGTAAGAAAGCAATTCAAACTCTATTTAAATACTATTAGCAAGTGCTAATCACGAGTAGACACAACATTACCGAGTACTAAACCGACAAAAGAATTAAAATAAGACAGTGTACCACCTTTTAACGGTCGGTGAAATATTTTGGTAAATATAACAGGAGATACGTTATCCGCCAAAAAATATGCCTGCTTGATTTTTCTGTTGTTTTTTCTTTCATTTACATTTTTTCTTCTTTTATTGTATGAGATAAAAATGTGACGCAAATAATGAGCGAGGACTACATCCTTGTCGAATTTATTTCAGTATCTATGATAATTTAAAACATGTTATATGAGTTTGCTGTTGATAAGAACGCATTTTTGTAATTTGAAATTTGATCAATCTTATAAATGATTCACCGGAAATAAATTGTATTTAACATTTAGACAAAATATGTTTAATAATATTAAATGCTCGCTCAATTTCAAAGAAAAAAGATAAACCATTGTTTTAATTTAATAATAAATTACGTTTTCACTAATGTATGTTTTCTATCGCGTTTGTTGCTATTTTGTGATGCATCGAAAAGGAGAAACATGCATCAGGAAAGGCCACATTTATAAAACAATGCCTCTTCAAACAACTAAAAAGCAGGGAGACGTAAATGATCGTTTTCAAATATGAAATATTTCAATGATACTGATAATCCTGGAAGATTACTGCGGCGTAACAGTCAATGGCAAAACAAGTTGCCACTGGGAATTTGGTTCTAGGAAGCACCAACATCACACACATTTGACACACTGGGTTCTAATATGAGCAATCAAGTACATGCTGTCTTGTAGAAAAAAATGTCAAAATGACATTGTCAAGCAAAAACTTTACCTACTCAATGATCAATGACCATACTGACCGGACCACCTGGAGTTCAATCAGTAAGAAAATGGAGGCAGTAATTATATAATATGATCGAGCTTAAATTACGTTCTTTTTCATGATTTCCATAGAAAACCATTTTCTGGTTGTGGCAATTCCTGATTAATATATTTAACTTTTTGAAACCCCTGCCGCACTGTATTACAGTTGGTTAACTCTTCATTACTAGCTTTTTATAATAGTAAAATATCTAGATGCGAAGTATTAAAAATAACTTATATAATAATTAATATGTGATTCACTAATTTTGCTTTTCCAAGCAAATTATTGTAAAATTAGAATCTATTAACATGACTTACCAAATAATATACTTTTCTTTTATCCATGTAGGGATAGTGAATAATATTCAAAGATCTATTTAAACTCTTTTATTTCAAAACGTTTCGGCAATCGGCCTTCTTCATTTGATATTGCCACAACAAGTTTACATTTTCTAATTATCATAACACACATACAGGAAGTAAAGAGTAATGTTTGTCAATCTCCACACAGAGTTGTCGTTCCTTGCAGTCTCTTAAAGCGAGTTAAGGAGCGACAACTCTGGATAGAGATTGAATGTTTGTATGACGTCAGTGACGTCACAATTGACGTCTGACGTCGCGCCAGTCCCACATGGGTGCCAAATTTCTGATAAGCATCTTCTAATTAACTGATATTGATATTTAATATGAATTAGGCTATGCCTAGGTACGGCAAAAGCATATTCCAAATAAAACTACTTACTTAATTGATTATAGTTCACTTTCCTTGAGTATTGATGGAAGAATTTGTCTTTTCAATCTATCATTGAGTGTTTGAGCCTTTGTTGACTGGATTTAAAGATACATTTGGTAAAAGTAGCACTGAGCAAACCAATTTTTATACGCCCGTTTGAAAAAAGGGACGTATTATGGGAACACCTGCGGCGGGCGGGCAGGTTGGCGGGCGGGCGGGCGGCGTCTACAGGGTTTCCGCTCTCTAAGTCAAAGAGTTTTCATCAGGTCTTTATCGAACTTGGTGAATATGTTGGTGTGCATAATGTCTCGACCAAGTTCTATAACCAGCCAAATCCCCCCAGGCACTCCTAAATTATGGCCCTTTAATTGTCCAAAATTTGGGTTTCCGCTCTCTAAGTCAAAGAGTTTTCATCCGGTCTATAACCAGCCAAATCCCCTCAGGCACTCCTGAATTATGGCCCTTGAATTGTCCAAAATAAGAGTTTACGCTCTCTAAGTCAAAGAGTTTTCATCCGGTCTTTATCAAACTTGGTGAATATGTTGGTGGGCATAATATCTCGACCAAGTTCTATAACCAGCCAAATTCCCCCAGGCACTCCTGAATTATGGCCCTTGAATTTTCCGAAATTAATGTTTCCGCTCTCTAAGTCAAAGAGTTTTCATCCGGTCTTTATCAAACTTGGTGAATATGTTGGTGGGCATAATATCTCGACCAAGTTCTATAACCTGCCAAATCCCCCCAGGCACTCCTGAATTATGGCCCTTGAATTGTCCAAAAAAACTGAATTAGCAGATATGCTCTCCAAGTCGAATAATTTTCATCGGATCGTTACGCAACTTTGATGATCAGCATTTTGACGGGCGTATTTTGTGTCAGTTTGGCACTCTTGTTCACAATTGCAAAACATAATACTTTGGGCAGTAAACAGTGCTGGAACCAACTTGAAATAAGAAAATCATACCACCAGTCTTTATATTGTTTTATTAAAAAAAGAAGAAGAAATAAATGAATTGCAAATAATTATGAAGTTGTCAGAAAAGCACCTTAATTGATTTTAAGGTAGAGCCATGCTCAGACAATTAAAAAGGCAGTTGCCATTCCCGGGAACATCAATACTTGATACTAGCAATAATTAAGAAAAGCAAGAAACAGTTCTTTAATAAATCTATTGAGGAGAAAGGGATTCAAAATATCTATGGAAAAATAGCAAGAATGTATCAGGTTTAGATCAAGAAAGTTTGAATATACCCCATGCTCTTACCGTTAATGATGAAAAAGTTCAGGGAAGACATAATATTCTCAATAGTTTAAACAGTCATTTTATAAATGTTGCAAATATTGTAAGTAAAGGAGAATTGCAACTGGAAAATTATGATATATTAAAACAGCAGTTACAACATAAACTGAAAAACTTTTATTTTTCACTTGATTCAATTACACCATTTGAGGTATGTAAGATAATAGATCGGTTAGATGTGAATAAATCAACGGGATTTGATGGAATAAGCGCGAAGATTTTGAAAATATGCAGAGACTGTCTTACACCTGCAATAGCCTCTATAATCAACAGCTCTATTGAAACAGGAGAGTTTCCAGACAAACTTAAGGTTGCTGGGGTAATACCTTTACATAAAGGGGGAACACGTGATGATCCGAATAATTATAGACCCATTTCTATTTTGCCGACTATTTCAAAGGTTTTTGAAAGACATATTGCTAATCAAATGCATGCTTTTTTTAAAAAAAATTTGATATTATTCACGAGTTCCAGTCAGGTTTTCGTAAACAGCATTCATGCCAAACCTCATTAATTCCACTTATTGATTCCTGGTTAAATGATATTGACAATGGTAAAATGGTAGGTGTACTTTTTGTAGACCTTAAAAAAGCATTTGATCTTGTTGATCATAAAATATTGATGTACAAGTTAAGTTTATACCAGTTTTCTAACATTACTATCAGGCTCTTCCAATCATATTTATCGAACCGTTTTCAGTCAGTGGTAGTAACATGTCAGACATGCTTCCAGTCCGGACTGGTGTTCCTCATGGATTCATATTGGGTCCTCTATTATTTTTATTGTATGTAAATGATCTACCTTTGTCAACTTCTTCTACTACTGATATGTATGCTGATGACACGACTATTCATAATTCTGATAGACAGATTTCTAGCATACAAACTAATTTACAGCAGGACATAATTAAGGTCCAACGTTGGTGCACTCAAAATAACATGGTTATTAATCCCATAAAACAACATGTATGATACTAGGGTCCAAACTAAAGCTTAATAGCAATGTCAAATTAGAACTGTCACTTGGCGACACACCTATTCAAAATGTTACAGTTCAGAAGCTTCTTGGTGTATATGTTGACAGTACATTAACATGGAATACCCAAATAGATAAGACTTGTTCTAAAATTGTTTCAAAATTATCATTACTAAAGCGAATTTCTTTTTATCTGACTCCTGAAATGAAACAATTTTTTATAATGCCTAAATTGTGCCCATTTTTGATTACGGATGTATAACTTGGTGCAGAACAAGTCAATCAAATTTAACAAGATTAATGCGATTGCAAAAGCGAGCAGCTAGGATAATATTGAATAAACGTACGCGCACACCAACATTTGAGCTCTTTAAAGAATTAAAATGGTTATCATTTCAAAGCAGATGTAAATACCATGTTTGTCTATTGGTTTACAAAACATTAAACAATCTTGCACCCAAATACCTTAACAATATTTTATCTTTTTCTACTAATTCCAGTTACAATCTTCGATCTATACAAAGGTATAATATTATAAATAACAGACCGAACACAAATTCTCTAAAACGAACCTTTAGTTACTTTGCTATGGAAATTTGGAATTCTGTTCCATCACATATAAAACACATTCGTAATATCATGGCTTTTAAGACACAACTGAAAACATATCTTTTACTACAAAATTGTGACTTAATATAATTACCGATGTATTTTTTCTACTTACTGCTTTTAAACCATCTTTTGATATATTTACAGGTGTCTGTCAACTTACTTGATTTTGTTTTAAATGACTAAAATGTACATATTTAACATTTCATGAATGAGTGTATGTTGTTGTTGTTTTTATTTTGTTTTTGCTTTATATGTTTGTTGTTATAGAAGGCCTTATTGTAAATTAGACATTATATTTTGTAAATTTAATGTACTAAATAAGTAACCTTCTATAAATAAAGATATTATTATTATATTATTATTATTATACTGAATTCCATTAATACACTCATTGTTTAAGTGGCCTTTAAAGTTGGTGAAATCATATGACTGGCCAGTGCTTATATTTGTATTTCGTTTTTTTTTTTTGATTTACAGAACTTCTGTGTTCATTTAATTCAAATTGAGGCAGTTTTGGTGTAAAATCTTGTATGTTTTGTCAGGTTGTTTTATTACTTGCTGAGTAACTATGTTCTGTTAATATCGGAGTGTCAATTTGATGAACACTTTGTTCATTTACAGCATTAAAAGTGTTCTAGTCTAATGCTTGTGTGTAAATGTGCTTTAATGAAACACTGCTTTCAATAACACGGATTTAATGAGTAACTGTGCTCATTCAAAATGGTGCAAGGCATTCTTAAAATTCTGTTAATAAAAATGAATGTTAAGTTTACATATTTGCATGTAATGAATGTTGTAATTAATATAAAATGGTAATAAAAAACAAAATAAAAAACAATTTAAGTGTTCGAATCGATCTACATATTTATCCTCACAAATTTACATAAATAGGACGACTATAGAAATAAGAATTACAAATGCTCTTATGCCTTAGTCTTAGAATGTTTGTGGCTGACATTCCCATGCAAGAAATTTTAATTGTCAATGTTCAGAAAAAAATTGTGATTTTCATAAAAAAGAAATAATTTCTATTAATTGTAGACTGAAGTAGATATTTTACCATTTAAAAAAATGGTACTACATCGGTATCGCTAGAGTCTAGTGTGCGGCATCGCTAGAGCCTAGTGTTCAGAAGACGTAGACCGTTACACGGACCTTCACGGGAATCAGGTTATTAGCAACAAGAAATATCTTTAAAAAAGATAAACGGCGTTGATGGAAAATATTTATATATACACGTATATAAGAAAGAAAGAAATACAGAGAGGCGAAGCAGACACAGTTTAGTTATTTTATTTTACTTGTTATAGCTGTTGACGAACCCTCCCTGCCTTCTTAGTATGACCTAGAGATTAAGCGACCGAATCATGACAACTCATAAATTCATTGAAAGTGTCTTTCAAAAAAAATGTTCAAGCTGTTGCAACAATTTCATACAGTGAAAACAAGTCGGTTAAAGAAGCAATGTCTTACATTAAGTCTTGATCTACATTTATTCAGTTTCAATAAAATACATCTTGTAGAGTTAGAACTCAAGATGAATAAATGTCCTTGAAATTTAATAAAAATAAATACAAACAGCCTGTTACAAGAGCGAAATCTACCAACTTTTACGTCAATTAACTTTAAAAAAAAGTGTCCCTCCCGAGTATTGAACCCGGGGACTTCGCTTGGGAGGCGAGAGTGTCATCCACTACACTACAATGAACCTGTATTTTTGTACTTGAAATTAACAATCAGTATCAAAGGAACTAGAAAGAAACCAGTAAGAACTAGAAATATCTACACTTCTCTTTCGTTTTACACTGTGTAAACTTGTATGCAAGTGTTTAGCTGACACCCAAAAATATTCCATATAAAATTGTATTTAAGCCATCAATATTGACTTAACTGGTTATTTAAATCGTAAATATGTGTTTTCTCCAATACAACACCCACTAATAACCAATCGAAGTAATCTATTTGATTTTTCCGCTGCATAATAATAAAAATCCCACTAGATACCTCTCCACCCTGTTAGATGCCTCTCTGGTGTGAATAGCTACCAATCGAAATAGTTTATTTCATTTTCCCTCTGCATAATAAGAGAATACGAGTATTATTTACAACATTTCATTGGTCGAAAAACTAGGTCAAAAGTGAGCTTAGACAGCTAACGCCGAAAAAAAGGTTATCTGACTGTGTAGTAAAATAATCATGCCGGTTTTGCTTTTGATAACGAAAAACATTGAACCGAGGAAAACATTTTTGATGGGATAATTTATTTTTAGTAGCGGCTTGCTTATTTATGACTAACATCGAAAATTGTTTAAATTTGTATGCATCGTAGAGACCGTTTAAATATTTAGAACAAAAAATAACTTCAAAACAAAATGGCCGCTGAAAAAGGACACGGGTATATATCCCTCTAAATAAATTAAATAAATTACATAAAATTGTTCAATAATTATATTGTTTTTAAATAAATTACGTGTTACCTATAAGCGCTTTTGCCGTATTATATACCCATTACTGTTTTTAGCATAGTGCAGCGTTAATCCGCAAAATTGATACAACTCGTCAGATTAGTCATTCCGTATTGGACAATGTCCGTCATCCAATTCTTTATTTTCCAGCGATATTCTATATGACGTCATTAACTAGGTCACATATGTTGTCGTAATTTTCGGCACATAACGAACTCCAAAATAGGAAATTTCCGTCTCAGATTACAACCGGTAAGATATTTTACGCCATTAATAAGCTTTCTACGCTATTCATAATAATTTTACTATCGCATTACTATTTTTATTTCTACTTTTTATGTAAACCACGTTCTTGTCTAAAATTTTGTTGTTTACTGTAGTGTATGTAAATTTTGTTTTGAGCATAAGGGTTTATATTATAAAAGGAACATTAGGACAGAATGCCATCTGTAGGTTCATATTATTTCTCGTTGCGTATGTAAACTACATCACGAGAGACCTTCGGTCTCGCATGATATCGTTTACATATACCACTCGAAGAATAAGAACCTACAGAATGCATACCGTTATAATATTCCACATATACAAAACAAAATATATAATTAAAGGAGAATATCAATAGATAAATTACATTATAAATAAAATGAATAATGATAACAAAATATGATTATCACTGTCATTGTTTCAGCATTCCAAACTACGAACTACTTGTCAATCGATTGAAATGTATATAACCAGTTGTACCTAATTTAAACGTACAGGCTTTTCCATTTATGTAAGAAAGTTGTTTGAATTTTTATAGGCTATTGAATGTTTCATGAATGGATAACTGTTTAAATTCTAATGACATTTATATACAAAAACTGAAAAACACGAAACATTTAAATGCGAACATCGGTAACGTGTAATTGAGAAAACGGTGTCTTTTTGAAGAACTTTCATTGTATAGAGAAGAAAATACACTTTACACATATTTAAACCTCCAAGAAACTAAAGGTCAAACAACTCACATTTTATACATTTGTTAGACTGACACAACATATTGTTGTCATATTATTATCAAATACCCAAATTTGGTATTTGAACATAGGTTCTGTGTGTTCGTCCGCTTTTGCATTCGGATGTACGAGAATTTTAGGGAATTTTTATATCTGTTTTTAAATTAATGTCCTTTCATTTCTAATTAACATTATTATCTAGCATTAACCTAAATAAATACATAAAAATAGAACTTTGAAAGCCACCGAACACGACAAATATTAGCAGGTTCGGTTTGATTGAGTCTGTTAACGGGCAGTTATGTAAATGCATATTACTTCCAGCACCGCCTATCCCCGGGTTACAGTTAAATTAATTTAATGGCATGTATTTGTGCAAAATTTTATACGAAAAGACTGTCAGTGCTTTTGTTATCTTTTGTGGATGAAAGTGAGAACACCTGAGGGTCCTTAAATAATTGAATAAACCCAGATAAATCTACATACCTTGCCCATGATACACACAGGGAAGTCAGTTATAACAAAACTATTTTCCGAAAGAGAAATTCACTTAAACAAATATTGCTATCTTCTGTAATCTCTTATTTCGTTCGTTTGATTTACGGTGAACAAAAAGATATAAATAAAGATAACAACAAACAGCAAAAGGTTAATATTTGTTGTTACGATATCTAAACAATATAAATCCCGATAATAGTTATATCTGGTATAGTTATATCTGGTATAAATTCAGAAATTTTACTATTCTAATTATTCAGCGTCGAACTGAAATTTAGCTTTATCCTCTGTCATAAATGAACGGAATCAACTAGCTGTGGACATGAAGACAATTCTATCTATCAAGCACACACACAACATTTACCCAAACCACCTTTGTACTTTAATGCAGTAAGTAGAGTAGGACACGTTCTACACGCTCGCATTAGAATGGTGTAAACTCTGATCTACATCGAAATTTGATGACACATGATCTACATAAAAAATTGTTAACACAATGTCCTCTGTGTCCATGTAATGCCATCGAGACTCCAGCTCACTTCTTTCTACTGTCTTCATCTAAATATGTTACATGTTATACTGTACCCTTGATGTTCATTTAAAGCGGCATTACAGAAATCGAGATCGCGCATGAAGTGGTCTCTTCGTCGGTGCTAAATATAGCTTCATTTTATTTAGCTTCGTAAAAGTTCGTTAACGATAATTTAACAATATCATTGAAAATCCCGTCTATAAGAAAGAATTTGATCGGACCTTTTGTGTTCTGTTAGAGAGTTTATATATTGGAAATTATATGGACAGATATGATTTTTCAAAAGTATATTCTTACTTTTGTTTAGAGCTGGGGCTTTAAATATATGTTATATGTAGGCATGCTGCGCAAACATTATTAACCCATAACTGATTGCGATCATTAGTACACAATTTGAGGCTTTTCATAACTTTTAGTTGTTTGTGGTGTCTATTTTGAAATTTATTATTTTATAAACTATGCTCTATTTCTCTTTTTACTTTTTCACTGTGTGGAGAGGCTGTGTCTTCAGGTTGTGGCGATCCGTGATATGAATACTAAACAAATTCATTATCTCCAAAGAAGTGCAGTCGATAGGATTCAAATATATAATACACTGGTCTGATCAGAACGCTTTTACCAACGAAAATCACCTGGTCTGTTTGTAAACAATTCGGAAATTAATGAAAATGATACTTTGAAAGCCGTTGAACACGACAAATGAAAATAATGTAGGCTCGGTTGGATTGAGCCTGTTTATGGGCAGTAATGGAAATGAATATTACTGCCAACGCTGCCTAGCCCCGGTTTGAGCGCAAATCAATATTTCCAAGTCTCAGTAAGGTCATTGAGTACCTTACTTTTCTCTTTACTATGCCATTAATTACCTGTGTTTTATGAATGTGTGCATTTGCCAGCAGTATTCTCACGTTTATTGGTGGGTTGGAGTGATTTCACTTAGACAAATTATACTTTTTGTTTATTCATTTGAGAACATTCTTTTCTTATCTGCTTTATTGGATGTGCTGGGAGACGTGTTGGGTAAATATTCAGGAAAAAGCAATCATAATTGTACCTCTCCCCAATCAAGTCAATGCTGTAGAAAATAAATATTGTAAGCAAATCGTCCAGGGACACTTCATCTGATGTTACAATTTTCAAATTCATTCGTTGTTTTTGCAACTTATTTTACCTACGAAAAAAACGGCAGATTATTCTGCAGGCCACTAGCTCGATTCTACCCTCTGGGTCTCATGCTTGTTAGCAAAAGATAAGGGCTGAAGGTTATAAAGCTGAGATTTGAGACTGGTATCCATGCTCAGTTTTATAACCTTGGGCAATGAAGTAATCCAAATTGAGCAAATGAGCAAAGCATTTATAGTCAAACAACAATGCAAAACTGATGCAGAATTTTTAATTTTATATTTAACCAGAATTATGTAATTATACATGTTTGTAAACACACAGAGATAATCGGCATGATGGTTGTTCTACAGAAAAATAAACGTTTTATTTCCAAATGAATATCTTTTCTTCACTTGGCACAGTGTGGCGTTGTGTGGCTTGAGACTTTGACACGATTATTTGAATCTGTCATAATAGTTTTTGTCATCCATACACAATCCAATAGACAGGCATATTCCCAGAATCTGAAAGAAAAAAAGAAATCTTATGGCCTGTAAGTTGTTGTCGATTACACCATGGTTTACACAATTCATGGGATATAATGATTCGAGATTTTTAAAGACTTTAATTACATTTTAAATATCTTTCTGAAAAATCCTGAAAAGAAATACTTTAAGAATGGACACTTTTTATAAAGACAATTGACTTATAAATGAAAAGGGAATTTGAAAGCCACCGAACATGAAAAATATGAAAATTTTGTAGACTCGGTCAATTGAGCCGGTTCATTGACAGGACTGGAAATGCATATTACTGCCCACGCCGCCTTGCCCCGGGTATGCAGATGGCGGTTAACATTGAACCGTCAATGCGGGCTTTTCAGATTAACATCATTCTAGAAAAAATGAGCCCATGCTATTCGAAAGAAGACACGGTAGTTTCTTTAAATAATATATCCCGTTTATGAAAATGAGCTTGACAAATTGACATCAATGTGCACCATTTTCAACTACGTAAAGAAAGCAAAAACGCGAGGTTGCCAATTATTACCAGTCTAAGAGTGTTCGTTCATCTGACAAAATATTTTTAAAAATGTCAAAACTGTCGGAAGTATGTGATTGAAAGTATATGTCAATCGCTCCAGAATCTTGCTTAATAACTATTTTCCCAAACTCTTTCTATCTTCTATAGTAGATAACAACTCAAGTCATATTCTTAGGCATGAAATCATTGAATTGGCATTGATTTGGATAACCCCATTAAAGATAAATTGTGTAAAGAAACACATACAAATTTAAGGTGAAATACACATATCAGGAATTGCCACATTCAAAAAAAACTGCCTCCCTACACAGTCAAGAAGAAGAGAGAGGTAGAGAGCATGGTTAATAAAATTATCAGTTTAAAAATAGACACCACAAACAATTAACAAAAATGAGAACCCGAGGGGTCACCGCCTTGGAAAGGTCAGTGGCAAATCAAATTTCCAATGAGGGTTTAAACCAGGTTCTAGGGTGCATGTTCAAGTATATCCATATATAGGAAGCTGCTGTGACAGAATCATGGTTCAGTGATAATGGTGACGATATTACAAAAATGTTCAAAATGTTCAAGACGTTAATGAAATATTGGAAAGCATGGTCGAACAATTTGCAGGATTGTGAATATTTGTTGTTTTATTCTTTATCTGAGATACTTGGTACAAGGCTATTCCACTCGCTTACCTGAAGTAGGGCTTTTCAACTCTCTTACCTGAGGTAGGGCTATTCCAATCTCTTATCTGAAGAACGGCTTTCCACTCTCTTACCTAAGGCACGGCTATTCTACTCTCTTGCCTGAATACGGCTATTCAACTACCTTACCTGAAGTAAGGTTATTCCACTCCCTTATCTGAAGAAGGGCTATCCCACTCCCTTACCTGATGAAGGGCTATCCCACTCTCTTACCTGACGTAGGGCTTTTCCACTCCCTTACCTGAAATACGGCTATTCTACTCGCTTGCCTGAAGTACGGCTGTTTAACTCCCTTGCCTGAAGTAAGGCTATTCCACTCCCTTACCTGAAGAAGGGCTATCCCACTCCCTTACCTGAAGTAGGGCTATACCACTCCCTTGCCTGAAGTAGGGCTATCCCACTCCCTTACCTGAAGTAGGACTGTTCCACTCCCTTACCTGAAGTAGGGCTATTCCATTCTTTTACCTGAATTTGGGCTATTCCACTTTCTTACCTGAAGAAGGGCTATTCCGACGCCAACTAAGATTGCTGTTACAAGATTCCTGTCGATAATATCCATCAAACTTTGATAGCATCCCTAAAACAACATGCAATATTATAAAAATATTAATGAGTTTGTATCGAAGTTGCACTACCTTTTTTCATTAGACATAATTAGAAAAACATTATTTACTGATCTCTGTCTGACCTTTCAAAAACTTAATATATAAAAATTGTTTAATAATAGTACAGTCAGTACCGTTTTCGGCGGGATTTACGAGTTACGAGTTTGATTCCTAGTATTGGCAATATCCTTTGGCATACTTACCAGCGTTTCCAGGTAATGAAATGATTGGGCGGTTGTTCCATTTTGATACTTTTCTGCTTCTGACTGACATAGAGTCTGGTTAACTGGCTCGGGGTTCTCAGGATCGTCATTCTTTAAAACGCAACATGTAGCCGGTACAAACGTCTCCTGTAAAAGAATAATGAAAAAGAACTTGCATTATTTATTTAAAAACTGATAAATCAGCCAGATTCAAAAAATTGACTCAATTTTGAGAAAAACATGTCGCCAGCCTTTGGTCGACCAAATCTTCAAGCATAAATATTTTTATAGAATTATCAAATTTTATGTATTTAAAATTAAAACACCTGCAGCTTTTTTAAATTTTTGTTGGTCATAGCCTTAACACGAAATTCTTGATGTCCGATAATAAAATTTTCCTCCGTAACTGTGTATTTCACTTCTTTTAATCTATAGTAATTCCATGGATCAAACAGTTTACGTCAATTACATGATTGTCAATTGACTAATACATACCATCACTAAATAAGTATTATTTATTGCAAATATTAGTCAAAAATGTTTTAAAAAATTCCTCCGTAATTTTTTCTTCCGTAACCAAAAGTATCATGATTGCTTCTAGTGCTAATTAAATTGTTGTTATCAACTGACTGCCTCGTTATTATCACAGAAGCCGTCAAGTAATATGGTCAGAAGTGGTAAGATAATTAAAATTTACCCTTGTAATTTTGGGTTACGGAGGAAAGTTACGGAGGAAGCTAGAAAAAGAAAAAATATGCACGATTATCAATTTATCCTCGTATAACTTGTGTCTAAATGTAAGCTGCACACGTGAGTTTTTATAAAAAAAATGTTCCTCCATTGCAACTGATACGTAAGTACTCCAAATTGTTTGTCAAAATTCAAACAAATGCTATTATTGTACTGCATAAAATATATATGCAGGTTACTTTTTATTTTGACTGGTGCATGGTTTTGCTTGAGCTTGGCCTCTATTGCTTAAACATTAAAATTACATTTAAAATGAAAGTTATACAAACATAAGTGAAAATATTTAGCTCACAACATTTAATAAACCTTGAAATCAGTTGAATTACAATGCAGTACCAGGCACAATTAAAATACCCGTGTTGTTGTTACCACAGACAGTGATGAACAGTGGTCTGCATTCTTATTTTATGAACATAGTTCACTTGAAATGCTTGATTTGGCGTTTGTTTGATTGAAGACAGATTGCAAACAGTATGTTTCATATATCCTGATGATATGTACCTTTTAACATCTAGAAAAATATGAAAAACATACACCTACTTAATAAATTTTCCTCCGTAACTTTTCCTTCGTAACTGTTTGATAATTTTTTTTGTTTCTTTAGCATTCTAAATTCAGAAAAGTTTTATTGAATTTGAATTTTTAGTTTGTTTATTAATACATATACGTACAATTACAGGTATGTCAGTACGTTACTGGTCTCTGTTTAAATGTAATGCATCTCTGTATTTGTTATAAAGTGATTTTCTGTAAATCTTGACATACATGTGCTCATGATAGTTGATAAAATAGCAGTCGTTTTTGTTTATATTCCATAAACATTGTGTGTTTAATCCATTAAACTATGTTTCCAGTCAACAATAACGTGTTTAGAAGGTGTATACTGAAATTTGTAGAGTGTTTATTATAAACCATATGTTATAGGCACCTGCAGTTTTCCTCCGTAACTGAACATTTGACACAAAGAAACAATTGTTATGTTTTGATCTTATCGTTTAAATGGTGTGATCCACACGTTTATTCTGAAGTCTATGCATTATATTTTTGGTGTTTACTTGATCAAAATTGAGTCAATTATTTGAATCTGGCTTAAATATGTGCGATGTTTTCAATTAGAGGCGTGATAATTATCGCATTGTTTGCGCGGTTATGAAGAAAAACGCCAGTGATCATTTTGCGTTTGGACTATCTTTCAAAGTTCTCTTTTCATCTATTTCTCTATTTTTCAATTAGCAAATCTATAACATTACCTGGGATGATAAAGTCTTGTTGATGTAATCATTGGCTCCAGTAGAACCACAGCATTTAAGCTTTAAAAGAAAACATATTTGATTACATGTATATACAATATGTAACAAGTGACTTGCAGACTTGCAGACTCAACGGTTAATTACAATATAATTGCCTAATTACATCTGAAATAAATTGATAAGAATGTAAATTGAACAAAATTGCTGTTGAATAAATTTGCATTCGAAAGAAATAATAAAACATTTATAATTAAACTTAAAAATTTGGATAAAGGTAAATCCTGAAATCATCAACTCCATGGAGCAATTACATTCCTATCAAACACAAATTAATTATTCGAGTAATTTCCTGTTTGTTTTTGAACTGTGTTGGTTCACTAGCTTTAACGTTCTTGTTGAATAACCTATAAATATGGAACATTCAGGCGGCAATTAATCGGGAGCTAGAACATCCAAGTGGGGTTCGATCTAGAACTATAACTGTCTTAATTATGCTGTTTGTTAAAAAAAATGACATCTAAGTGACGTTTGCATCAGAGCAGGAACTTTCACGTGATTTTAGCTCAAGAACTTAACCTTCTAATGTGGTGTTCGTTCTGTTGCAACATCGCTCAAGTGCACCAGAACTACAAAATTCCTAGTGGCCTTCGCTCAAACGAAACGTGAAGAAGAACTAAACATTCCAAGCCGTTTTCGTTCCAGAGTTGCAACTCCCGGATTGTGTTCGCTTTAGAACTACAATGTCCAAGTAGTGTTTGCCTGAGATGTGCAACATTTGGAATGTATACTGTTTTATCGGTACAAGTTTTAAGTAAACTCACGGATAAACAATTTTTGGACAACATTATATATAAACAATTACCCATGTCTGCATTCTATCCCAGTCCTTTGCGACTTTATTTCCGGGGATGTAGTTTTCAAACGACTTATTCAACGATTTGGACATGCCATCGCCGATCTAGACAAAAAGATACAGAAAGCAGATCACATCCTTGCGTTCATATCATCAACAAATATATTACTGGCTATTTTATATCAACTTCTCTTTTACTCGAACATCATGCCTACCCCTCATCCCGTTTATGTCCTATTACTATTCCAGTCTTTACCTGTGTTTGCAGTTTATCTATCGCTCTACACGTTAATCTCTCTATCTACTCCTCTACACATCAATTCTTCCATGTATGTGAGATTTGGTACCTCTATGTATAAACAAGTAATAGGCACTCCAATTGGTTATAATTGTGCACCCCTTGTTGCTGATCTGTTTTATACTATTATGAAAGAGATTTTATTAAATTTCTTTCTACCAAACATCAAGGTGACATTATTGAAGCCTATAACATCTTCTAGAGGTACCTTGATGATTTGATGAATATAGATAATAACTACTTTCCATCTCTGGTTAATAGAATTTATCGTTATGAACTACAACTTCTTTAAGCAAACACTTCAGATAAGCAAGCAAACTTTCTTAATCTTGATCTTTATATTGAATGTGGATCGTTACTACTAAAATATTTGATAAAAGATCTGATTTTAATTTTAATATAGTCAATTTTCCGTTTTTAGACGGCAATGCTCCTCTTGCAACATCTTACGGGGTTTATATCTCACGGCTTGTTCGCTTTTCTAGAGCTTGCAATGATGTTTTTGATTTCAATAAACGTAATCTTTGCATAACTGAAAAACTAAAAAAGGGTAATCGGTCTCACAAATAAAGGAAAACCTTTTGGAAGTATTAACGCCGATTACCAGATATAATTCAAAAATACAGGTGCAGTTTGAAATCACTTTGATTTCAATGAACTAATATATGGGTATTAGGAAAACTTTTAAAACCTGGTGTAAACCTCAAGTGGCAAATTATTTTGTTATTAACCTTTCCAAGGCGGTAACCCCTCGGGTTCTCACTTTCATAAATTGTCTGTGGCGTCTATTTTTAAACTGATTATTGTATAACCATGCTGTCGTCTCCTCTCTACTTTATGGATGTGTGGGGTGGCTGTGTCTACTGGATATGGCAATTCTTGATATGAATATTTAAAATTTTCACATAATATGTCTGAACCCTGTCCACTTTCATACTCTTTTCTCTCTCACTTTCTATCTCTCGCCCGGCCTGTGCTCACCGTGTCGCAGCGTCTTCCTTGCATTTTGCTTCAAGTATCTGTGCCTCAAACCTTTCGCTTGCCCAATGTTTTTCCACCACTGGATTACACACCCTGACCGTGACCTTATCCCTTTCTCATTTCAGATACAAACATTGTCATACTTACACACAATATCCAAACGCTAAATATTGCCCGTCACGGTCCTCGCCCAACCAAAAGAGTATACTTGAGAACGTTGCTGCATACATGTTTTTTTCTTAACGGTTCACAATAATTAGTAGCCGCATGCCAGATTTTAGATTATTTTAGGGGATGCTATCGTAAAACTGTTAGTTTTCGATGAAAAGCGGTTTGAAGCTCAATCTACTGTTACCTTTCCTTTATATACGCCATACACGGAGGCTCCGGCAATCCCAATCGCAAACAGTGACACCAGAAACAGTATATACTGAAAATAATATGAAAAAGTCTTAAATGTTTATTTTATTTCTAGTTAAATTCCAGATTTCGTAGCCATTTACATATAGAGCAGACTACAAATAATTAAGTCAATACAGCACTATTGCCGAATAAACGTTTTTTTTTCCGAATAAAGCTCACATATAACTTAGTTAAACTTGGGAGACTCTCATCAATATCCGTTTTGGTATTAAGATTTATTTCTTCCTCTTTTCTTGTACATTTTGACGATATGATGAAATGGTAATACCATGCTCGATTTTCCTCTCTACTTATTTCTAACGGCGGCTTTTCCTTAAATACATACTTCTTCCTCTTTAGTTGCACGATGGTTGCAGGGGTTTAAGTGTTTATAAAGGTTTATGGAAAAATCGTAAAAAGAACCGAGAAGCTCGATTTGTTTCTTTTATCCCTTTCATCGTGTTCCTGCTGATTTTACTCCAGGTGCTCTGGTTTCAGTAAGATCATCGAGTACCTATTAGTTTCTAATGTTTTATGTTTTTGCATGCAACATTGTCGAGCTGAAGGGTGGGATGGAGTTATATTTGATCATTTTATTAACCATGCTCTCTTTCTCTTCTTTTTGGATGGGTAGGGAGGCTGTGTTTTCTGAATGTGGTTATTCCTGATAGGCATATTTCACTTTTTATGTCACCCTAGTAAGAAATGTCCCGAACAACCTTTTTTAAGGATATTTTTCCGATAAAAAATCACTTTCTTCCTGTTTAGTAAACATTTTTAAATAATGTCGTTTAAAGCAAATATGCAAACCTAAGAAAACATATAAATACCAATCCAATAAGGCACTTGTTTTGCCCCAGGCAACACACAGACATACATCCAAGCGCGCTGACCAGAAAAACAAATAGACCCAATCCCAAGAGAATCCAGCCAGCATTAGTGAACGTCTTATCATCGGAATGAAACTCAACCAAGTGTTCTAAACTGATAAAATTGTCCTTCCCTTTGATCCAAATTCCTAAACCAATAGCTGCTACTCCTGCCAGCTGAAAAGGGAAAATTATAAAGAATTATTTCGTTAGTATTTATAAAAGTATATGTGCTTCATTTGGCAATAATGTAATGTTTGTTGAAAGGAGGGTGTTGTTGGGATTGGTCTGTTGTCGATAACAGCTACATCGAGTCAATGACGATATAGTATCATGTCTTATATGCTAAAAGTTTAGAATCAAATTTCATATGTTGTAATGGTTTCGATTTCGTTGTTAAGGTGTCATATAATGAATACTCCCTGCCTTTCAGTTCTTTTGATTATTGTCTACTCTGATGACCAGACTTTAAACATTGTTTTTTTAGTTCTAGTTAAAATAAGAACTGCAATTAAAATTGTTGTAATTTGATCATCCCGCATCGAAGGTCGTATGCACACCATCAGCTGAAATGTGTGTATTTCACTCATGTAGATATTGAGTAGTTCTTTACTCATAGCCAGGCGAGCGGGCTTTTACTATAAACTGAAATCTAACAATTACCCATGAACAGGCTCAATCAAAACTAGTCAGCAATATGTTGCTATTTTTCGATTCTTTTCTGATTGTTTAATACAAATACTGCGCCTCGCCGTGATGATCATTTGTGTGAAGGTTGTGGTTTTGAAAGTTTACTGATGTCAAGTTCTACTGTTATGCTCATACTTTGTATCTCTGGATCAATGTTCTAGACGTTTTAAACAGCAATTCCAGAGTTTTGTTGCAAACGGTTTTACTATAGTTTGTGTCTCTGTTAGGAAAATTAAAAAACTAATTTCTTTCATTAACTAGATCTTCTAAACTTAAATACAATTACATGTCTTCACTTTTGTGGGTCTTTCGATGAGTATTAATATAAAAAGTGAAAAATGCATATCAGGAATCGCCCCACTCACAAAAACAGCCTCCCCACGCAGCAAAAAAAGAAGAGAGGAAAATAGAGCATGTTGTTATAGGTATGTCAATTCAAATAAGACACCACAAACAATTAACGACATAGCGAACCCTTCGGGTTACCGCCTTGGAAGGTCAGTGGCAAAACAAATTTCCACTGGGGTTTTAAACCAGGTTCTAGGATGCACCAACCTCACACTTGCCCCCAACAGGTGCTCATATTAACAAACAAGTACAAGTTGTCTTTGAGTAATAACTCCAACCCACCCATCAGCTTAACAATGTTGCATGCAAAAGCACACAATCATAAAAAATATTGTCGAGAAGAGGGTGGTTTTGAGATATTTTACCAAGGCAACGTGTTTGTTAATATGAGAACCTGTTGTGACAAGCGTGAGATAAATGCACCCTAGAACCTGGTTTTATTCCCCAGTTGAAAAAATATTTGACCGTCCCAAGGCGTTAATCCCGATGTATTTTTTGTCAATTGTTTGCGGTGTGTAATTTGAAAGTGATTGCTTTATAAACTCTTGCTGCCTTTTCCTGTCTACTTTTCGGGAGGATGAGAAGACTGTTTTTCTGGTCATAACAGTTCCTGATACGCATATTTCATTTTTTTTGTTTATTAAGATTGAGTATGTCCCCAAAATGTGTGCATCCCTATAAGAAAAACACACATGAAATAACAATTTAATTTCTGGTAATTTTTTTTAATTTTACATAATAAGGGATGTTATTTAACTGTCTGTAGAATGGGACAAGATTGCTACATTAGGAAGGGAAAACAGATAAAAAAAATTTCTTCGCCCGCGGTTATATGGACTAGCTTAAACTAAGTTTTGTATAAATCAATAAAACATATAGTTTACCAAGAATACTGTATTGAAGGTGAAAAGAAAACATTTGGCAAAAGGGACCTCCACCGCAGCAGCCGCACCCACAACCTATTCCACACCCACAACCACGCCCTCTTCCACCAAATCTCTGAAATAAAAGCACATTTGTTGAATTGATATAACCCGCCGAGTACTGGTTATAACTTACACAACAACTGAGACATCAGGCTTTCTTATATATATTTATCATGGCAAAAACAGTAAAAAAACGTTAGTTGGTGAAAGGGGTTTGTCAGATCACCATAGAGCTAACATGTATTTTTCTTTGCACATAATAACAATTCAGGGGTCATAACTCAATGATGAATAGTATGATCAGGACATGTCGATAAGATGCAAATCTCATTTTCATATTGAAAATTCTAGTTGTCGAATAATGCTCTACATGTATAATACATAACATCAAGAGCCATAACCCTGTTTTGAAATGTCTGACCAGAACCAAACAATGACATAAGCATCTCATCTTGGTATTAATGGTTCCCATAATGTTTAGTTGAAAATCCATCCAATAGTTGCAGAGAAATAGCGCGAAAAACGAATAATGCTCTATATGCATACTGCATAACTTATCAAGGGCCATAATTTTGTGTTTAACGGTCTGACTGAAACTAAACAAAGAAATGGGCATCTTCTCTTGGTGGTGATGGTTCCCAAAACGTTTCGTTGAAATCCAGCCAGCAGTTGCAGAGAAATAGCGCAGAAACGAATACTGCTCTATATGCATACTGCAAAACTTATCAAGGGCCATAACACTGTGTTAAACGGTCTGATCGGAACAAGACGACGATATGCGCATCTTCTCTTGGTATTGATGGTTCCCATAAAGTTTCGTTCAAATCAAGTTAGCAGTTGCAGAGAAATAGCGCGGAAACTTATTTTGGACGGACGGACGAACAACGCCTTAACAATTTTACCCTGCCGATTTCATCGGCGGGATATAACAATTGGATTCACATCAAGACAAAAATGTTATCTGTAATATTGTAGTGTTCACATCTTGGTTAAATTTTAACAAAATATTTACTTTAAAATATACAGTAAATAGTTTCAGTAAACAAATTCACATACCTTGCCCATTATAAACAGGTGAAGTAAATGATAACAATTTTCTGAAAATATCACTGTAACCACGCGTTTCGCACTGGTAGATAAAGTCAATAAAGCACTTGCTATCGAGTCAATAGACAATACTTACTGTATGGGTTAAACAACGAGTGCAGTGGTATAGGGCATATATACCCGAGCTGATTTATACATAAAGTCACTGTTTTAGTGGTCTATATATATACCGCTGGTTATACGGCCTCTCGAGGCAGTAAATGGGATTTAAACTTGTGAAATCGAGCAATTTGATTGGACGGGGCAGGGAATGCACTGTCTAATGTGATTGAGTCCTCCGGTCCATATACAAACACTTCAATACACCATGAAATATCCAGTTGATTACAAGTGATCTGGCAATATGTTTTATATTTTATATACCAGCTTTAAATTGGTCGTAACATTTTTAATCAACAGAGTTAAAAAAATCAAAATTTAAATTTGCAGATTTTTTTAACGAAAACAGCGATATTTACGCAAAACGCGACGCCATTTTGTCTCTGAAAACTGATGTTAAAGACGCATTAAATTTGTAAAACGTGAGCCTCGGATAAAACAATATATGTACATGAAGTTAATTGTAAGACGGACTAGGTGATGAAATTTCATAGCAATTAACCCCAAATTGACTGAAATATCGGCTGTTGTTTTTTGAACGCGGGAAATTTGACAGACGTCTCAAAAGTGACGTTAGAGGAATACTTTGAAGGCTTGTAGTTTCGAAACGGCTAAGAATACCAAATATTGTAAGCACACATTCAAATCGGGTACATGCTTAATTATATCTATGCGAAATTTCGTGAGGAAACTCGAAAAAAAATTTGGGCGCGTTCCACCTTAAGAAAAGCTTAACAGAAGAAGATAAATAGTTGGGATGATTTGAGTTGTCTCTGTTACTTTCCGGGTTTCGAGGATCCTTACAACGCGCAATATTCGACAGCCGCGCTTATAGTTTTATCTTAATATCGAGGGTGCAGCAATTGAACATGCTTTTGTAGATCAAAATTCCCCCACTTAACATGTATAAACGGAACAATAATACACGTTTCTAGGGACAATACTACTTACTTAAACAAGTAATAGACTTTTAGGCTTACTGCAAAATAATTATATTGTTATCAATTTTCCACAATAAAAACAGGCCAAATTTTACTATAAATGTACCAAGCCCTTTGACTTAATGAAAAAAAAATCGGAAAAAATATCAATTAATACTTACTTGATAACCTTGTGCAAACTTGCATTTTGTACTTTGTTTTTCACATCATGCTTAACAAAATCACATCTCTTTTAATTATCATAATTATAAACACGAACAAAAATGAATATTTCGTTATTATATTCTTTGTTTAACGAAAACGAGATACTGAGGGGTTACTACTTGAAAGATCATTGACACATTTTGCATCTGAACAATCATTACATTTAATGTGTAATTTTCACCAATATTGACCAGTCACTCTTGCATTTGACTCTATATTCCGTAACCACTATAAAATAGTAAACTATACGAATTACTTATGTATACAACTATGTACAATGAACAAATACTAGTTTTAAGGTTTCGCAAACATTTCGCAAAACAAAAGCATTGCAAAACTTGCTAAAATTTCAAAAATGAATTTTGGGGAAAATACTTATTGCCACCTTGATTTTAGTGATTAAATATATTTATCTAAAGATGTACTAATTTTTGCAAGCTCAGTTTAATCTTATTCGTGTTCTAATTACCAAGCACATACTTAAACAAAAGAAAAGTCGTTTGCATGAGAACTCTGAAGGATGCAGTAAAGAGTTTGTAGCCGTAGATGCGAATTGGCCCCGGTCAAATTTGAAGATAAGAGGTAATTGGGCAAACTGTAAGCTTCATGACACTTTAAAATATTTTTAGATGCTATATTTGCAGTTTCACATCTGTAGCAAGGATCCCCAAAAATTGTCTGACATGCTCTTTTTGACCTTGACACTTTCAGTGTGAGGCAGGTGCTTGGAAATGCGAAACTAATACATTTCTGCTCTGCCTTCAGTTTAACTTGCAATTCTCAAGGGGCATACAAACAAGTGTGAGTAGTGCAAAATCGAGGTGGTTATGGTATATTTTGAGTATGATTTAATGAATCAGTAGGGATTTTACCATGTGTGAGTGGCAAGCATTTATTTTGGTCATTGGCAATAAGAAAGCTGTGAACTGATGAATGTTTGAAATTTTGCCTCGTCGGCCGACCAGTTTTCACGACCAGAATTTGAAAGTTAATGGTGCTTAAAAATCAACTGATATGTTTTGAATATAATTTTGCTTTGTTTTCATAAACTGTAAGTCATTGTGATGTCAGTTGTGTGCCCTTTCTGTTTCAGGTATGTGCTAGAAGGGAGCAAGTAGACTTGTCGTGTCGGCTGTGATTCTCTGGTTTGCGATATATCAGAATAACCGTTTTCTGCCGCCTGAAATTCATGGACAATATACCAAAATAACTCACAACTGTGCCCAAGATCATAAATCTGGAGATCAGTCTCAAATCTCAAGCATCTGATTGGCTGAAATGGCGACCAGTCTTGTGATCTTGGCCGCAGCATATGCAGAAATATTATTAACGCATTAAATGTTTGCGATCATTAATAAAAAAAAATTTAGGCTTTTCATAACACCTAAAAAGTTTCCAATAACCTATATTTTTCAATGCAAGAGGTTTTAACAGATTTGTAGCCTCTTGACAATTTTTAAGAAATAAGAATGAAAATAATCAATCAATAACGAAACAGAAATTTTACAAATTGTCAATTCAAGCTTTATTTCTTAAATCAAAGAACAACATTGAATGCCTACATGACAAATATGAAAAATACAAATACGCAAACACTGTATCTGTTAGAAAAAAAATATTTATTTCTTATTATTAAGTCATAGTAAGGCTTCTTGTCTAATCTCTTGTAAATACGTCACCGATTACTGCCCTCATTCTGCTCTCTAATCTGTGTTTAAGGTCTGAAATCGTACAATATAAGTCAACATAGTTTTGTTAATTAATTGATAATCATTGATCATTCTACTATTTAGAATAGTTTTTTAAATGTGTACATTAAGCTTCGTTAAGTTTTTAACACAGTTCACGTGATTTCTGAACAACCATCGTTTATGAAACATTGTTTTTAGAAAAAATATTTTTTTCTCGCTGTATAATTTATGATTCGAGATCTATTTACCGCATTTAATTGGCCGATAACTAAATGCAGGTCAAAAGCCAACTCAAACAGTTCGTTGTATCGTTGTGTGTTTTAGTGTTGAAGTTATTTTAACCAAAAATTGTATTAATTGACAACCGTACATAACCACTTACTAGTCAAGGCACGTTCGTATGAAGTGTTGGCCTCGTTGACAATGAACTCGTCGGATTTACCCAGAGCCTTTGCGGTGAGAAAGTCTGACAGATAGTTTTTTAGTTCTTTGGGCATGTCCTGAAATCGGAATCGTCCCATGGCCCCCTGCAGCTCGGACTTTGAGTCAAGGATCTGTTTTTTAGTATCCTCAATCCAGTGGTTGTACTCGTCGATGGCGGCTGCATACATCAGCTGCTTCAGGATATCTTGCTGACTTTGATAACAATAATTATAATATAATAAAAATAATCATCATCATCATCATCATGAATTATCATAATCATCATCATTAATTCTGCAACTTCAGGTATATATTTCTGCGCTTCTGAGGTGAACGATTAAAATCAAAACGTCCGCCAAGTCAGTGTCCGAGTTAATCAGATGAATATAAACAAGAGCATCGTCTAATTACGAACAATAGCCCTTAATAACGAGCCATTGTGTGATCATGTAGCTGCGAAAACACTAACTCTTCAGCCATATTGTTTTGAAAAGTATGAGGTGTCAAAATGAAATAATGATTTTCTTTCATTGTGAATAAATTAATAAAGCTAATAAAAAATTGTATGATGATAGAACGTCAGGCAATTGTGAAAATGATGGATATTTATTAGAAATTTAACCAAGTGTGGTACCTGGTATTAAGTGTATTTTCGGTGTCAAATTTAATTAATTTCCGCTCAAATGAATAAAAAATAATAAATTACAATCCACTTATTCTTCCCCTAATGCCAACCAGTTTGTTGTTGTTTTTTTTTCTAATAATTCAAAAACCGAACACATCTTTCCTTGTCACATGTGGTCACTTACCCAAGAAAAAAGCATGCAAATAATGCTCATCTGTGTTTACCTGTAGGAAAATTTGTTTTCTAATTGTATTCCAAACTAAATTTTGTGTGATCGTATTTGTGCAGTTTTAAATCATTATTGTCAAGGCTTTAAAAGCTTTTCTTGGTTGTGTGGGGAGGCTGTGTCTTCTGAGTATGGCAATTCCTGATTTGCATATTTTACTTTTTATGAAACCGCTTTGCAGCACACGGAATTAAAATTAAAACATGGTGGCCACTTACGGCACGTCACGTTTTCCAGCCTCTGGATTATCAAGGGCCAATCTCATTGCTTCTTGGAGGGCCAGTTCAGCTGCATCCTTAATCAATTCTTTACCTTTTTGTTCTAGGGGGTCTTTAGCTACGTTCCAGACATCTTGGAATGTCGAGCCTTGTGATAAATAGGAAAAAATAAATTCAAATAAAAGGTACTATAACTTACAAAACAAAAGATAACATGATCTCCTCTAATCGTTACAATATGAACCTCGCTGCTTAACTACTTGTATTTATGCCCCATCCTCCAACTGTTCTTTGCTCTTAAATATTTAGTTTAAAAATAGCCGTAAATTGCAGTGGTTGTTTGGGTTTCATAAGAACCCCCAAATGCATGTTGTCTGAATGAAAAAGAATTCAGAACTTAAGGTACGATGGTCCAATTGTTTACTTTTAGTTCTGTCCAACAATGGTCCTGGTTTGACTAAAATCATTTTATACTAGAAAGACACACACACCCTAATTGCTTTTTAAAAATAGCATAAAATCCGACTGGAAATGACGCTATCGCGTTATGTTTGTGCTTTCTAGCTACCGTCCTTACTCTACATATTTTTGCGTAGTACCCTAAGACGGTTCCTTCAGATCACAGTCTTTGAACCAGAAAGTGTGAACATTTCATGCACAACATGGCTGCATTGCATCTTCTGTCTCTCCTTTTTGCTTTTTCGATCAGATATATCACTCGAATTTGAATCAAACGGCCTACACTCATTCCTATGTATTCCCATTACTGCCCAAAAAGTAAACCAATCAAATCTAGCCTGAAATATTTTCATATTTGTCGAGTTTGGTGGCTTTCAAAAGTCCCTTTTCATCTATGTAAAAAAAAAGATCAATGCATAACTTATCGCAACAAAGGATTTTTCGACAGTAAATTGATTGCTTATGCTATTTTATTTATTGGGTTACACACCGAGAGCTCCGACAACGTCAGGTAGAGCACTTGCTACTTCATTGGCGGCTGTTTTTAACCCATCAGCGACCGTGTTTGCAGCGTTAACCCGGGCCAAGGCAATCAAACATGCCACCACGAAAATATTCATTTCTAAAATAAATCACAACATAAGACTTACATAAGAAAGCAAAGAATGCATCGAAACAGTTGCGGTGTGATGTACACATTTTAGAAGAAATCATCTCTAGTTAAACGATTGAATAATAGGGGAAGGATTTAAACAGATTGTCTTTGGCAGATGAGGTGTAAATGGTAAAGGTATGGCGATCTATAGTAAATGCAACAAACATTGTACAAGGAGAATCTGATAAGGTAAGTACATGCTCAATAGTTTTATTTAGTTGTATATTTGGTCCAACTTCTATTGTTTAAACTTTAAATCATTAATACATTTGTTAAAAGTATCCAAATATATTACATAATTGTACCTGCTTTATTATCATAATCCCAGGGATAAATGAGTTTTGTTTTGTCAAAATCTTGTTAACAATAAAAACTCCTGGCTAACAACAAAAATATTTTTAAAAAATAAATATTTATTGAAGACAACCACATATTCAATTAATAACTTAAATGTATTTATCCAATCCGCCTTTTCCCCCAAATATTTTGTGACTATTTTATTTAAAAAAAACTAGCTCGTCTGTTATCATTTCTAGAATGGATGTTAAAGCATTAACACTATAATGATTTGTTCATGAAATCTCTATACTGCAGAAGATATTAAATAGTAATATGAATTATTTTATTCTTTGTTTATGAAATTGTATTTGCTGATTACCTGTGTATTGTCCTGTTCGGTCTACAAATAATCGAGACATCCCCCAAAGAAGAGTATATGAAGTTCTTATCTTCATGTGAAATAACATATGTTTCTAGCGTTAGCGTTGATATTACATTGAATTTGAAAACGGTGTGTTGTTGCAAAAAGCGAGATTATGCTAAGCTTAAATGTTATTCGTTTTGTATTGCAAATAGCATGTAGATGTGGGCTGCTTCGTTAAACTACATTCGGTGTCGAGTTACTCCATTATATGTCTTCGAATTAATGTCACTTCTTTCAGATATTTTATGTAAGATATTATATATACATTACTGAGCCAAAATTAATAATTGACAAAAATAAAATAAAAATCTCCTATTACATTAACGATGCCTGTGAATGCAAATATCTGGTGGAATTTGATCACCTATCTAGGAAGTTGTCGGATCAGTATCTATTGGTTAAAAATAAAAAATAAAAAACTTGTTTTTAGAAAATTAAGAGTTGGATTTTGTTCTTTCTTGAATTAAAAGGAAAGTAATTTTAAAAAACGAATATATGGATATATAAGTAACTGTATTTTATCTCTTTGCATCTGTGGGCTTTGAAGAGTGTGGTTTCCTTCTGAAAATGCCATAAACCACTTGTACTAAATTTGACAGTCGAATAATCTGTTTGAGACTTTTGTGTTAAAAATTATCGATATCGTCATTATTTAGGAGTAAGGAGATAAACTTGACCTCTGAGAATAAATAACATCTTCCCGTTTTATCAAATTTCCAGATACGTATGTTCAAACACCACGAAAATGAAAACTAAAATATAGCATCACTGAACAAAATTTTCATTTATGCTCAGAACAGATTGCTCGTATATTATCGTCCGTTACTATAATGTTTTTACAACTTCGGCGGATTTCATGCGATATAATTCCATGCTATTTTAGCTACTGTATAACATAAGCGAGAGTATTTCTGTACATAGGCAACAGTAACTGTTGTTGGATGTTATTTAGCTAACGTCAATATAAAACAAAAAAAAATATAAGATTAAAAGTGTCAACAAGGGAATAACATTGCGACTCTTAATAAAACAATTTGAAAGATATTGCAATTCCATTTGATAAAATATAATTTCATCCACGAATACCTACTGATGACCAGAGACGTATAATCTTCATACAACATAATGGATTTGCCCTTAACGAGAAAACAATTGTCGGAAATAAACATAATAAAAATATGACAGAATATCTAAGAATCAAACTTGAGTGTTATATGCATAACAGGAATACCCACACTCAGAAAACATTGCCTATACCCACATAGGCAAGAAGTAGAAAGGATAAAAGAGCATGGTCCGTGCCGTCTGATCAGGACATGCACTAGTCTCATTTTGGTCAGAAATAACCTAACAAATCAAAAAGCGACCAGTGAAGATCCTGATCAGATGGCACAGATGTGCCAGCTGATCTGGATCTACACTGTTCGCCCACGCAATAAAGGTGTATCTATGGAGGAAAGGGTTAAATGAGACACCGCAAACAATTCACGCAAATGAGAACCTGATATGTTACCGCCTTGGAAGGTTCTAGGCTGCACCAATCTCACGATTGCCCCAAACAGGCCCTTAAATGCACAAGCAAGTTTCTCGACTAAATGTACATTTACAAACCATGTGGTTGTTATTAGCATATGCTTGATTAGAAATTAACGTATAAATCAAATATCGACGGCATTATAAACTATCCATTCGATCAAAATTTACATAGACACATAAGCAAATGAGTGCAAGTTGCCTTGGTTATATACCTCCAACCCATCCAGTTCATGATAATGATGTGTGCACAATACAAACAACAGAAGTAGCTTATGGCACTGAACAAATACGCACAAGTTGCCTTGGTTATATTTCTCTAACCTACCCACTTCATGACAATGTTGTGTGCAAAAGGAACAGATTCAAAATACACAGTAGCTAATGATACTGGCGAGAGAAATATGTAGTACACGCTGACCTTACTGATTCGTAAGCACCCCTGGTTGAGCCAGAAAATATTAATTAAGTAAAAATGACTATGGTAATAAGAGCAAAGGCACATAACTTTTTAACGATTTTCCCACTAACCTCCATAAACTTCAATAATCCTGCCACTATCGAGAAACCAATGAAACAAACTTAAATTTATCAACTGTAGCTAGATTTATTCAGAATTTGACCTGAAACTGTTTATTGTTGGTTTTCTAAATATATTTAAAAGCAACTTTGATATAAAATGCATATTACTAAAATGCTTATTCTAAGTGCATGGATCTGGATTTCCGAAGTGGGGCAACAGAACCTGTGACGAGTTTAAAGTGCTTGAGAATGTTAGATCTTTTGATGAGTTTAGTTTGAAATATTTGCCATCAGATTCTATTATTAAATGCGCCTTCAAGAAAAGATAGGAGAAGACAGGTTGATAGTTTTTTGAACTAGGTGTTTCCTTTTCTGGTAATTCCTTGTCTGAAAGTTTCCGTTAGATATTCGATGTTACCTGATTCTTTTTTTCTGACAAGTATTTTAATGGTTTGATTGGTCCGTGAGAATTTATTTCTTCAAATATCGAGTTGATACAATACAATTAAATTATTTTAAAAAGTAAGATCCCAATATTGTCCGATACTAAGGAAAAGCTAGATTCCTCCATAAGCATCATCTGATGTTTGTTTTATTCAATTCTGGTTTGCTGTGTATTATAAAAAAAAACAGAATGCTGCAGATGTGTTAACTTGGACTTGTAGCAGATCCCTCGGATAATACTAACTCTTTGTATGAAAGCTTGAATTGTTAAGAAAAAGATAATATTGATAAGATCACCTCAAAAATACCTTAAATTCAATGTGAACTGAAAATTAACGGTAGCGTACGCCAAAACTAATCAAAATAAGCAAATTATATAGACA
>JAZAYU010000764.1:88125-159334 GCA_038501625.1 Corbicula japonica | reverse complement strand
GAAATTGATGACGGCAACTTTGTTTTGTACATTAACTAATTTCTTTTTATTAAAAATAAAACTTAATAAATTATTTTTAAAAAGTTGTTTTAAAACATTTGTCCAGCACGGAACGTAAGTACCCGTAGATCTCACTGCTTGTTAATTACGCAAGATCGTGATATACAACTGACAGCAAAAACAAATGAATTCTCCTTGTTTCAGCGTGATTATTTACTTATATCGCGCTCCGTTTATATAGCGGTCCGCGATATAATGGAATTGCAGTGTATACGTGTTTTATAGCATGCAGGAATAGTGTAAATCCAGATCAACTTGCACATCTGATCTGGATCTACACTGTTAAACTTTGCTTCTTAGTCAGAAATAACCTAATGAATCTAAAAGGGAACAGCATACACCCTGATCAGATGGCACTGATGTGCTGGCTGATATGGATCTACACTTTTCAGAAATGCGATAAAAGATGTATATTATATGGAGAAGAGGGTTAAACAATGTTTATATTTACTAATATTCAATTCTATTCTATTATGTAACTATAATCACAATGCATTAATTTGTAAAGTTCGCTACAAGCCTAAAAACTATATAAAACAAAATCAAATTTAAACACAAACCTCAAATGAAAGTCTCCATATTGCTTTGTTTTTAGTTTTCACAAGTTTATCCCTGGTTCTCGTTAATGTATTTAATATTTCCTTGTTAAGATCCAATCCTTTATGCAAATTTTTATAGTTCTCTGAGTAGACATCCATTTTATCCGGAATGTGTTATTTTTGCCGAGTTCAAAATGTCAGCGAAAACTACGCAAATCATATTCCTCTTAAAACACTTTAGGAAAATACCTTCTCTATTGACTCACATTTACTGTAGCTGTAATTTCACAAGAACTATAAGTATTAACCCATTCCAGGATATATACGCATTTTTACGCATGTGCGACCAGTGTAGATCCAGATCAGCCGGCACATCCGTGCCGTCTGATCTGGATCTGCACTGGTCACATTTTGGTCAGAAATAACCTAATGAATAAAAAAGCGAACAGTTTAGATCCTGATCAGACGACACGGATGTGCCGGCTGATCTGGATCTAAACTGTTCGCACTAGCAATTAAGGTGTGTCTGTACAGGAAAGGGTTAAACTGTTTACTCCATAAATTCTTTTATCGGCAAGGCTAGATCAGACAGCACATCCATGCCATCTAACCAGGCTCTACACTGTTTTATTTCATACCAACTAGATTAAGTGCAGATCCTGAGCAGATGGCACAGATGTGCTGGCTAATCTAGATCTACACTGGTTGTCCAGATGCAGAGAAGATTGGACAAATGTGCCAGCTGATCTGGATCTACACTGGTTACCCATGTAATAAAAGATGTATACTTAGAGCAAAGATTACTTTTGAATATCCATCAATAAATTAATCAACTGTTATTTAAACCATGATGATTATTGCAGAGTTCAGGAATTTTACCTTCTAATTTCACAGTATTAAATACATCATGACCACTATTAAATATGACATTTAAGTTAAAACAAAGCTCTGCCACTTATTTGTTTATATTTCTCCTTAAAAACAATTTCACTGAATCCTGCAGCATTAAGTACCATCCCTTCCATACTACTTAGCATGTTTCCCAAAATATTCTGTAGAGAATTACATTTGTTATCATTACAAAATCACTCTCTCTGCCAAACTCTGAGTCTCTCATCTTAAGGACAGGCAACTGTTAACTTGTTAACTTGTGTTTCTGCAGATATTGTGATATTTGAGCTGTGCCACATATTTTAGATACAGTAATCAACCCTTTACTCCATATTTACATGTTGTTACAGTGCCATCTGGGCCCAGAATCATAAAACTAAGTTTTGAGATCAGTCTCAAATCTCAAGCATCTGATTGGCTGAAATGGCGACTGGTCGCCATTTCAGCCAATCAGTTGCTTGAGATTTGAGACTGATCTCCGGATTAAGTTTTATGATCTTGGGCACAGATCAGGATCTGCACTGTTCGCTATTTGAGTATTATATTATTTCTGACCAAAAAGCGACCAGTGCAGATCCTGATCACACAGCATGAACGTGCTAGCTGATCTGGATCTAAACTAGTCACACATGCATAAAAAGGCATATATATGGAGGAGAGAATCGCTCTCTCTGCCAAACTCTCAGTCTCTCAGCTTTAGGACAGGCAATTGTTAACTTGTGTTTCTGCAGATCTTGAGATAGTTGAGCTGTGCCACACATTTTTTATTAATTTTGTTACACGTTTCACAATAATTAACCCTTTACTCCATATTTACCCATTTTAACATCTATGCCATCTGATCAGGATAGAAACTGTTCGCTTTTTGATTTATTAGGTTATTTCTGACAAAAAGCAACCAGTGCAGATCCTGATCAGACGGCACAGATGTGCTGGCTGATCTGGATCTACACTGGTCGCACATGCTTAAAAAGGATTATAAATGGAGGAAAGAATCACTCTCTCTGTCAAACTCTCAGTCTCTCAGCTTTAGGACAGGCAACTGTGAACTTGCGTTTCTGCAGATGTTGTTATTTTCAAGTCTTAGTAATGCAGGTCATGTCGTGAGTGCGATGTTAGCACATGAAGTGTTCATATTGCTCCTTTAAATGATTTCGTGTTCTTTAAATATTGGCAGTACGGTTGGGAATCTTACTTCTACGACAGAGACTTGGGTTGAAGGTTATAAAACTGAGATTGGAAACCAGTCTCAAATCTCAAGCATCTGATTGGCTGAAATGGCGACCAGTCGCCATTTCAGCCAATCAGATGCTTGAGATTTGAGACTGGTTTCCATGCTCAGATTTATAACCTTGGGCACAGATCACCATCGTAGAAGGATGATTCCCACCAATAAGTTTAAAAATCCACCACAGCGCATTTGATGAAAATATGATGGTACCCAAAAAATTGATGTGACATGGTGCAAATATCGGAAAGTAATATTGTGCTGTCCACTCTTTATTTTCAAAAGACAATAGAGAACCCTTAATCCAGCTATTTTCATGGTGTGCTGGTTTTCAAAGTCCATGTTGTGGGCAGACTGATCCATGATTTCGCCATTCACTCCAGGGGATATGGCTGTTATGCAATGGGCAAACAGTTTAGATTAAGATCAGCATGCACATCTGTGTCATCTGATTAGAATCTACACTGGTTGCTTTTAGATCCATGAAGTTTTAACTGTGCCAAGGTTTAACCCTCACCCACACCATAAAAAAACTTTGTTTATCTTTCAAAGCAGAAGGGGTTTGACTGAAAATACAAAGGGATCTCTGGGCTCTAACAGAATCAAAACAGTTCAACTAAAATAACCAAATAGCCAAGTCAAGGTTGTATTAAGGTAAATAACTCAGTATTCCTCCGTGGTCCATTCGAATGAAGTCCGTTTCATTATATGCTATTTTTTTCTCTTCATCTGGGGGCCTCTTAACCGTTAGAAATCGACCTGTTTGTGACTTGTTTGCAGGAATAACATGTCAGGAAAATAAATGAAAGCAATTTCATGCCTATATCTCGTTTGGTAGAGGCGCACTAGTTCCGGAAGAGCGGATGTATATATTTGGCACCGTATTTGCGATACCGCGTTTAAAATAGGGTCTGTTCGGTTAGAGATCAGTAATTTTCTTACAAGTAAGTTAACCCCCCATTTGCTGTGTGTTTTTCAATAGATGAAATGTAGATCTTCACAGTCATATATGGTTGTCTAGAAATTAAGATGATAGAAATCATGTTAAATGTGCATTGAATATTGGGAATTTAACATTGAGGTCTATGGGAATTGGATTTACCTTGGTTCAACCTCAATATTGCTAGGGAGAATTCTCACCCCACCCCCATCCGTCTACTGAGACCACTGTATCCAAAAAAACATCCCCCAAAATATTAAAACATTGACTGACAACTATTAGGTCCTGATCCATTTCGTTTGAAAATTTAATTTCCACAATGACAACTTGTTGATTTTTATCACCAATCCAATCACTATGTGCATATCACACAATTCTAGCATGCAATACTCTGATACGTGACCAGAACTCTCTTGTTAACATGCACTAATGAAGTGATAGTTTCCTCTATTAACATACTCTATTAACATTTTAGTACTTTGGCCCTTGTTCTGAGTATTAACCATAATTAACTGCTAAATGTTACAGACTCCCCTTTCATTCATTTTGAGCAAACATATTTGCAGAAGTGTATACAGTGCAGACCGTAATAAAACTGTGTAAAACTAGAATGTGTCCTCGGACACTGATGCCCCCACTGCTGCAACATAATGTTTAATAACAAAGGGCCATAACTGGTAAAAATGGTCGCAGGAAAAAATCCTTTCTTTACGATCATCTACACATCCTGCTTGATCATCTTTGCAAGTTTGAAAGAAATCCGCCTTATAGTTTAGGAGTTGATGCCACAAGATTTTGGGACGTATGGATGGGCGTATGTACGGACTGACGAGTGCAACTCTATATGCCTCCCACTTTGTGGGGGCATAATAAGGGGGCATAACTATGACAAAATACAGTCAAAGTAATGACACTAGTGTTGATAATTGCTAATGACAGACAACTATGTTTAAAGTTTTAAAGCTCTAACCTAGAATAATTACTGAGAACAAAAAACTTAACCAAATGTTGATGCCCGTCCACCTGCCCACCTTACCCCAATCTACCTTAATAACCAGGGTTATGAAAACCTGGTTAAAACTGTTGCTATTACTGACTAATACTTTTTTTCACAGGGGGCACAGTTTTGTGAAGTGACCGATATCCAATGTTCAGGTGAAAGAACTCAGGCTGATCGGAACTAAAATCCGAATGGTATTTACATTGACATCATTTTTACAAGATACCTCCCTGCCAAACTGTCTTGATATCATTTCTATATCATTTCTACAGGTGCATTATCTAACTGATAACCAAATTCCGATGCTTCCACTTTCTTAGAACTAACAGATTAACCAAAAAAACTAATTCCAGGGTTCAGTGCCAAATTGGTATATCAATACCAGCTGATCACTATTTCTTGTTCAATGTACAAGTTTTTACAAGACCCTTGACTTCGACAGCCATCTTAACCTTTTACTCCAGAGACACACCTTTTTTGCTTGTATGATCAAAATCAGCAATCTACACTGTCCGCTTTTGGATTCATTTCAGGAATGATTCTTATTTTGTTGCGGTTCATGCAGATTGGACGTGCACGCGAGAGCTGGCAAATCGATAAAGCGCTAGCGCTTTATGGTAAATTTGCCTGAGCTCTCGCGTGCACGTCCAATCTGCATGAACTGCACCAAAATAAGAATCATTACTTATATTTGCATTTTATTCATTTTTTTCTTTAAATAAACTTAAGTCGAACGCTTTCAAAAATTAGTATTAAGTGAAAAGGGGGAGTAATACGTGGGAGTTTTCAATAGTAACAGCCATGACGTTACTGATGTCATTACGGGTCATGCGGTTCATGCAAAATGAACCGAATTTTTTTAAACGAAAAAATAATTAGGAATGTAAATATTAGGTTATTTCTCGCTAAGATTTGACAAGTGTAGATTTAAATATGACATCACTGTTTGCTCTTTAATACATAAGGTTAATTCAGACACAAAAGCAAATGATGTCGATCCTGATCACACGGCAAGAATGTGCTGGCCGAGCTTGATCTACACTGTTTGCCCATATGATAATATCAATTAACCCTTTCCTCCATAGACACACCTTTATTGTGAGGGGGAACAGTGTAGATCCAGATCAGCCGGCACATCCGTGCTGTCTGATCAGGATCAAAACTGTTTGCTTTTTTATTCATTAGGTTATTTCTGACCAAAATGCGACCAGTGCAGATCCTGATCAGACGGCATGAATGTGCTGGCTGATCTGGATCTACACTGGTCACACATCCGTAAAAATACGTATATAATGGAGGAAAGTGTTAATATATTATATTTATTCTACATCTAATAAATTCATCCAATTAGCGTCCTTTAACTGTACCACGTGACCGTCCAATATTTTCCCATATTGGATCCAAAAAAGTCCGTATTTTTTTCATATTGGACGATTAAGTGCAAATGCACTTTACCATTGTTTTACAACGATAAAAGCCGTTGACCGTAAAAATGATCCGAATGAAAAAAGAAATGTAGAACTTAATAAAATATTGGACCGTTCAATATGGAATATATATGGAATAGTCTTTAAACGCTTGAAAAGTCATGCTTCATTTATTAGATGTAGAATAAAAAGGTTATTAGACTTTTTACTGTACAATACGGGATATATTTGGACTCGTACACAGCTTGAAAAGTCATATTGGACTCGCCTAACGGCTCGTCCAATATGACTTTTCAAGCTGTGTACTCGTCCAAATATATTCCCGTATTGTACAGTAAAACGTCTAATAACCTATAAGTATTGAAGGGTTAAAGACATGCCATATTTGCACAATAAACCACATTAAAGAGCTAAGAAATTCAGAACCAGACTGAGTTCATGGCGTGCAATCGATCTACACAAACAAGCATTCTTTTCCCAATTTTCTAATTTTCTTGCACCAAAGTGCACAACTTATTTCGGAAGCATAGAGTAGAATGATGCTGACATTACTGCAATTTATGTGGCATAAAACAATATTAAAAGTGATTTCTCCAAAATATTAGAAACTTAATTTTCTTTGAGGCTTCCACATTATAATTGATTAAAAAACCACATAATTCAAATATTCAAAATGCATCTGTTTTGCCTTTTTTTGCTTTTTCAACAAGCATTTCTTTCTTGCAATAAGTACCGGTAACACATGAATTTGAAACATTAACCCTTTCCTCCATATATACGCATTTTTACACATGTGCGATCAGCGTAGATCTTGATCAGCCGGAACATCCGTGCAGTCTGATACGAATCTGCACTGGTCGCATTTTGGTCAGAAACATACATATCGAACAAATGATAGGGCCTCTAGCTGGGAGCGAACCCGTACCGTCACGGCGACAGCGCCTAGCCATGAAATTCCTGCGACGCAACCAATTGAGCTAACCGGGACAACCCCAGAAAAGGTTGATCGGATAGCCCTGATATACGTAACAATCACCGCATGACATCGGTAACGGGTTATTTTACTGATAACAGTACTGACTATATGTACGGGGAGACTTTTTACAGCCGCCACACTGCACAAATAGCGCTACTGTGAATTTCAAATGATAGTGCCTCTAGCTGGGAGCAAACCCGTACCGTCACGGCGACAGCGAAAAAAGCGAACAGTGCCGATCCTGACTTCACAGCATGGGTGTGCCGGCTAATCTGGATCTACACTGTTCGCCCTTACAATAAAGGTGTTTCTTATAATGGAGGAAAGGGTTAAAAACATAAAAGTTGAATTAGAAATAAAAATACATTCTTCCAACCGAACAGTTTTCCAAATATCTTGTAAGACATGAATAAACACATTTTTGGGAATTTTCTAAAAACAAACATTATCTAGTAATTCTGCTATAACTTGACTGGGATCCAAAAGTTTTGGAGAGGAGAACCATTAAATTATTTTGTAGATAAAAGCTGACACTATTATGAGTGTTTCTATTATGAATGTTTACTCTATGTATAGTTAAACCTGCCATAGCAACCACCTGCATTCAGCAACAACCTGTCTTAAACAGCCAGATGAAAATTTTCTTAAACTGGCATTTTGTTTTTTACCTGTATTAAACAGCCACCTGTGAAAAGCTGCCACTTTTTGTGGATGGCTGCTTAATACAGGTTTGACTGTATATAGGTCATATCCAATGTACAATTGTTACTGCAAAAAAGGGTGCTGTCATTTTTTACCTAATCAATGTGAATGTTTCAATAGCCATTAAAAGAAGCTGTATTATCACAAACTATTCTCAAAATTTAAGTAAAATTGAAAAGAGCTTAATTACCATTTATTTTGATCATCTGGAAATGAAAAACATTTCAATTGTTTAAGGTCATATGAAGCTCTTGATTTTCACAAACTTTTTAACAACCCAAACGTTTTTCATACCCAGATGAACCTTATAATGAATTAATTCCATCATTAAATATTCTAGGCAATTTTAGACCGATTCCTGTTTTTTTTGCCATTTTCCTGAATGGCTACCAACAGCGAAAACAAGACACGGCCATTGATTTTTCAATCAAGAAAGATATTGCATTTGACCATAGTCTGTGACACATACATAATTCTGCTATTTTTAGAATAATTGTCAATTACATAATTGACAGGGAACTGATTGATAACGGTGTCCAATGATTGGATAAAGGCAGGTGGTATTCTGAAAATTCTGAGATACTGTGTGTACACAATATTATGATATTTTTAAGATACTGTGTGTACATGATATTCTGATATTCTAAAGAATTTATGTTTTCAAGATTGGTGTAGCCACAGGACAGGTGAAAATTCTAAATTTCACTGAAAAGCATAAAATAAAATGAAAGCCCTGTGTAAATGAAGCTACAATTCAATTCCCAATGCTCCTTCAAAAATGCATTTTGTTTGGCCTTAACAATGAACATTCATGAGGAAATTATTGGAGAATCATGAAACACTCAACATTCATATCATAACAGACCACATGTTTAATCAGCTACATGTGTGGAGAACAACATAAATCAAGGCAAGCTCTGTCAAATGCCCAAAATCTGCTGGGAAATCTGTGTGATCTATAAATTCCCCAGCATGTCCCTTACTGGGAGGTGGGGGACAAGAAGGGGTGCAGAGGAGAGGGACATTTCTAAATTTAAATAAGGTAATCTCTATCAAATGCCCACAATCTGCCGGGAAACCATTGTGATCTATAAATTCCTCTATTCTGGATCTATATGGTTCAATTCTTGGTCAGAAAAAACATTTTAACCCTTTCCTGTATAGACACACCTTTATTGCTAGGGCGAACAGTTTAGATCCAGATCAGCAGGCACATCCATGCCGTCTGATCAGGATCTAAACTGTTCACTATTTGATTAATTAGGTTATTTCTGAACAAACGGATGTGCCGGCTGATCTGGATCTACACTGGTCGCACACGCATAAAAATGTGTATATATCAAAGAAAGATTTAATTATTATAAAGCTAACCAATTAAATCATTGAGTCCCGTTCTTCCAAAAAATAACAGCACCGATCCTTTACTCGATGTATAAGCCTTTTATCACATGGGCAACCGGAGTAGATCCGGATCAGCTTGCACATCTGTCCCATCTGATCTGGATCTACACTGTCCACTTCTTGTTCAGAGATAACATAAACACTGGATTGTGATAAATGCCATAAGGCCTAAACATTAAATAAATTAGTGGAATTAACTGAGTTGAGAAATAATATAAATAAAACACTAAACAAAGTCTGATCAGATGGATCTATACCACTCACCCATGGGGTAAAGGGTAACATTTCCATGAATCAGGAACAGTCTGACATGGCTAGAATAGCCAGAAAGGTTTGTCCATAACATTAATTGATTAAATCAAATCACCATACCATAAAACTCCTTTTAAATGCCCCTCCCCTAATAAAACCCCCCATGTGAGTTTTTTTAGGTGAAAAATCATATAACTGTGTACTGTTTTTCATTCATTTCCAAGAAATTAAATGATATAGTTCTTATTTCTCTATAAAACTAAAGGAAATCTGATAATTTTTACCATTAAATCTGCCAAATTTAATCATTATATTGGTCAGATTTAACAGAAACTAATGGAAAACCCCAATTATGCCATTATCAATTCTTTGCATTTAAATGAAATGAAGGCTTTTGATTGGCTAAGAGAGTAGCTTCAACTGAAATATTCAATAACATTCAGAAACTAATACTAGAAAACAATAATTGATATAAATAATAAGCACACCCTTTCAGAATATCTAACACCCCTTGGGGGGTTTAAAAGGAATTATACAGTACTTCTGATGCTGACCAAACAGATGGCCCTAATTTACTTTACACATTATAAATCATAATCATGTTTACAGATTGATGTATTGGATAATTTATGATAGTGGCTATTGGGGCTTATCAGCAATATGATGTATAAGTTATGAAAATGTCCAGAAATCTGTTTACTTTTGCATGTATAAAGTATTGATGAATTTAACCCTTTCCTTGATATATACGCATTTTTACTCATCTGAGTCCAGTGTAGATCCAGATCTGGATCAGCCAGCACATCCGTGCTGTCTGATCAGGATCTGCACTGGTCACATTTTGGTCAGAAATAACCTAATGAATCAAAAAGCGAACAGTTTAGATCCTGATCAGACGGCACGGATCTAAACTGTTAGCCCTAGCAATAAAGGTGTATCTATACAGGAAAGGGTTAACCCACACTCCATGGGACATGGTTGTTATGGAATGAGCAGACATTGTAGTTTTTTTGTAAGAACATGTTTCTTTAGAATTCACAATAAAATCAGTTTTTGGTAAAACAGGTTCTTGTTTTAGTTAACTTCATTAATAGTTTCTTACAATCACTTCCAAGACCTACAATATTTTGTTTCTGTTTATTTGTACAGTGTGAATGGAATAATGTCATGACCAGACTATAACTAACTTCCGCCACATCTGAGACTAGCTGGGTAGCAACCTGTAACCCCTCACACACTTTGCCACCCACACACAACCCCCCACCTGTTATAAAATTTTTGAAATGATGTTTCAGCTGAGAATACAAGACATAGACAGGTCCGGCCCAACCCCTCCCCCCACCCACCACACAACCCTGAACTCCTCACCACCTCTATTACCTTTTTTTTAAAACAGAATACACATGTATGTTATGTGGAAGCTGAAAAAAAACAACAGACATAGCCTGGTTTTTCCAGGAACTAGGTTATAACGTCTAACAGCCTGTTGTAATTTCATGCTTAATTTAAGACAGAGAAACAGTTGGTGTTGAAATACATTAAAACCAGACCTGTTTATTGTGCTAATGATGTAAGATTTGTAGTTTTAATGGTCTACAGATTTTCTCTGGTTTAAAAACTGTTGGTGTGAGAGTTTAGATAGAAAATGCTACTGGAACTGTGACTGAAACATTTTACACATTTCTTTAACCCATTAAGTCAAACACAATGTAGATCCAGATCAGATCGCATGGATGTGCCAGCAACTGGAAAAATAACACACACTTGAACATTCTTTCCAAACAACGAAAATGTGAAAAATATCACAGAAGACACCTCGTGACCTGATCCCATGATGTAAAGTAATTGTTTTTAACTCTCTCCTCCATATATATGCATTTTACGCATGTGCAACCAACGAGTAGATCCAGATCAGCCGGCACATTCGTGCCGTCTGATCAGGATCTGCACTGGTTGCATTTGGTCAGAAATAACCTAACCAATCAAAAAGCAAACAGTGCAGATCCAGATCAGATGACACCGATCTACACTGTTCGCCCATGCAATTAAGGTGTGTCTATGGGGGAAAATGTTAAGTAATTATTTTTAAGACTGCCCTTTCCATTGGTATTTGTAGAGGCTCCGTGAGCAATTAAATTGCTCATACTCTGTCCAGTTCTATTTGTAATTTAGTTTTAATGCCAAAGAATGTGACACATTTTTCAATTAAGTGTCCTGATATATCTGCTAAAATTTCATCTGAAATGTATTACACATATTTTCAATAAAATGTCCTGATATATCTGCTAAAATTTCATCCGAAATGTATTACACATATTTTCAATAAAATGTCCTGATATATCTGCTAAAATTTCATCCGAAATGTATTACACATATTTTCAATAAAATGTCCTGATATATCTGCTAAAATTTCATCCGAAATGTATTACACATATTTTCAATAAAATGTCCGGATATAACTGCTAAAATTTCATCCGAAATGTATTACACATATTTTCAATAAAATGTCCTGATATATCTGCTAAAAGGAGTAGGTTCACGAAGGCCTAATATTGGCCTAAAAATATGTAAAATTTTTAATTTTGTTACATATCTTAAATTTTAATGCCATTGAATACATAAATGGTTATACTTTTCATATCTCAAAATTTTATATTGATTACTCCTAAAGGAGTTTGACAAGGGGCCATCAAAACTGCTAAAAATGATGAAAATGTGCAAAAATTCATATTTTTGTTCATTTTCACAGCATATTTTAGAGGATTTCGATAAGAGCACACTTCTCGACCAAAATCAAATTTTGACCATGAATTCAGCTCACATTTATACAAAGAAAATTCTTAAAATTAGTTTGGTCGAAGCCTGTGCCCAATATGAAAATCACCAAAATATGATGAAAATTTAACAAAAAATTGCATTTTGGCAAAGATTTTCAAATTTCAGACACATTTAACATACATAATTTTTTATTTTGGTTTACGGGTTCGTCTTCACTGTTTATCTTTTCAAGAAAACAACCATTACTGATTATAAAAAGCACACTTTCAGTGATGTAAATGCAATTTGAAAATTTGAGATAATTTTAGGCCAATTTTGGGCATTCGTGAATCTACCCCTTTTATCCGAAATGTATTACACATATTTTCAATAAAATGTCCTGATATATCTGCTAAAATTTCATCCGAAATGTATTACACATATTTTCAATAAAATGTCCGGATATAACTGCTAAAATTTCATCCGAAATGTATTACACATATTTTCAATAAAATGTCCGGATATAACTGCTAAAATTTCATCCGAAATGTATTACACATATTTTCAATAAAATGTCCGGATATAACTGCTAAAATTTCATCCGAAATGTATTACACATATTTTCAATAAAATGTCCGGATATAACTGCTAAAATTTCATCCGAAATGTATTACACATATTTTCAATAAAATGTCCGGATATAACTGCTAAAATGTCATCCAAAGTGTATTAACCCTTCCCTCCATAGACACACCTTTACTGCATGGGCAAACAGCTTAGATCCAGATCAGCTGGCACATCCGTGCCATCTGATCAGGATCTGCACTGTTTGCTTTTTTATTTGTTAGGTTATTTCTGACCAAAATGCGACCAGTGCAGATCCTGATCAGACAGCAAAGATGTGCCGGTTGATCTGGATCCAACTGTTTGCCCATTGATAACAGCCATATCCCATGGAGTTACCATATCCCATACGAGTAAAAGGTTAAATTATCTATAATTATTATAATCTATTGTAATTATTTATATAATAGTATACTATAATTATTTATAATTAAAGAGGTAACTATAGGGAATGCAGAAATATAAATGAACTTTTATCAAACAAGAATGACTGTAACATACTCCTTCCCACAGCATTTAAACTGTTTCCATGTTTTTCTGTTGTTAATGATTTTACATAACATTCAATACCTTTCACAAAACCTTTCACAAAACAATAAAAACAACATAAAAATCCTCCCAAGTCATCAGGATTCACTCACTCATAAGCACATCAACTGATAACAGCAAAGTTCAAATGAATGAAACTAGTATCCCTACACATGTATTTTACCACAACAACACTGACACATCACAACACTTGAAAACTTGTGAAAACTTTGATCCCACTCACATTTTCATAAAATGTATCAATAAATCCAGGAATTTCTGAAGGTGTAATGTATCCCAAGATGCACCAAAACTATCTCAATCATAACATGTTGCTAGACTGCAAGAAATTTGGACAATTTCCAAGGAAACAATGAAAATCTACAGTTCAAATCTGAGGAGTGTTCCATTATTTCTTTTATCTTGTCTAATACAGCTCCAAGAATTGCACCAAAACTGCACCAAAACTATCTTAGTTGAAACATGCTACTAGACTGCACAAGAATTGTGGACAATTTCCAAGGAAACAATGAAAAACTACAGCTCAAATCTGAGGAGTGTTCCATTATTCTTAACTGCCTTTAACTGCTGCAAGAAAAATGCTTTATCACTGCCAAAAAGAATAAAGGTTCAAAATGGAATATTTATTGCCAATCAGTTTTTGTCTAAAGGTAGAAATATTTAGACTATCTCGAAACAGTATGCATACATGTATTTAATTTATATTGTCATAAAATGAACACCAAGAAAGCTGTATTTCATGGAATAAATCAACAACATTTGTCCAAAGTAAAAATTTGTTAGGGATAATTGACCCATCTTCAGTCATGTCAAAAACTATCCCATCAGTAGGGGAAGTCCACTAATGGGAACAAATAAAAATAGAATCACTTTCTGCTGGTTTGCCCACTTTACAATGATTAAAGATGCCTGGTCATGTATCAGAATGAAAATAATATTTATTATGTGTTTTGAAATATCAAAATTTATAAAATGAACTGTAGAAGACAGTAAATGAGATGTACAAATTCTGACACAGTCAATGTAAGAGCGAATATACAAGTATTCAAAGCCAAAGTTGTTAAAGTGTTACTAATGCAGTAATATTCACTAACAACAGATCCTTAAATATACTGATTAGTCCTAAATTTTGGAGGAATTTGCTCCTTTCAGTCATTTATAAGTATAACATAGTGGTACAACAAGAGCTATCACTGAAGGTGATTAATACCCCAGCAATATGGCTTTGTCAGAGTATACAGAAATAATGTTCGCATCTTTTTAAAATGCGACAGAAATTGTGCATGTATGTCATCTATATATAAAAATCTAAGTATTTGGTAAACAGGAAGTAGGTGAGCAAGGAGCATTAAATCGCTTTACACCATATGGGAATATATGATAAAGCAATAAGCAAAATATCAGGCGGCTGCATGTTTCAGTTGCTAAGAAAACTACAACGGAAATTGTGCATGAATGTCAAGTATGTGCACAAATCTAAGTATTCGGTAAACAGGAAGTAGATGAGCAAGGAGCATAAAATCGCTTTACGCCATATGGGACTATAGGATAAAGCATTATGCAAAATATCAGGCTGCTGCATGTTATAGTTGCTTAGAAAACTGCGACGGAAATTGTGCATGTATGTCAACTATGTGCACATATCTAAGTATTCGGTAAACAGGAAGTAGATGAGCAAGGAGCATAAAATCGCATTACACCATATGGGACCAATAAGCAAAAAATCAGGCTGCTGCATGTTTCAGTTGCTTAGAAAACTAAAACGGAAATTGTGCATGTATGTCAACTATGTGCACAAATCTAAGTATTCGGTAAACAGAAAGTAGATGAGCAAGGAGCATAAAATCGCTTTACACCATATGGGACTATAGGATAAAGCATTATGCAAAATATCAGGCTGCTGCATGTTATAGTTGCTTAGAAGACTGCGACGGAAATTGCGCATGTATGTCAACTATGTGCACAAATCTAAGTATTCTGTAAACAGGAAGTAGATGAGCAAGGAGCATAAAATCGCTTTACACCATTAGGAACTATAGGATAAAGCATTATGCAAAATATCAGGCTGCTGCATGTTATAGTTGCTTAGAAAACTGCTACGGAAATTGTGCATGTATGTCAACTATGTGTAAAAATCTAAGTATTCATCGAACAGGAAGTAGGTGAGCATAGAGCATAAAATCGCTTTACACCATATGGGACTATAGGATAAAGCATTATGCATAATATCAGGCTGCTGAATGTTATAGTTGCTAAGAAAACTGTGACGGAAAATTAACATGCCCTTTGGTTGATGTAATGCACCTTTATAGTAACTAAACCTAAAATATTCTGCAAACAGGAAGTAGATGAGCAAGGAGCATGAAATTGCTTTACACCATATGGGACTATAGGATAAAGCAATATGCATAATATCAGGCTGCTGCATGTTATAGTTGCTTAGAAAACTGTGACAGAAAATTAACATGCCTTTTGGTTGATGTAATGCACCTTCATAGTAACAAAATCTAAAAATATGCGGCAAACAGGAAGTAGATGAGCAAGGAGCATGAAATTGCTTTACACCACATGGGACTATAGGATAAAGCAATATGCAAAATATCAGGCTGCTACATGTTATAGTTGCTGAGAAAACTGCGACGGAAATTTTGTAACGGACGGACGCACGCACGCACGGATGGACGGACAAGGGTAAAACAGTATACCCCCCTCTTCTTCGAAGAGGGGGTATAATTAATATTAACCAGAACTGATACATTCAAATATTCCACCCTGAACAACTGTTTATAGGCAGCTTATATAAGGACATCACAATAAAATGTAACTGTTAATAGGCAGCTTATATAAGGACATCACAATAAAATGTAACTTTTAATAGGCAGCTTATATAAGGACATCACAATAAAATGTAACTTTTAATAGGCAGCTTATATAAGGACATCACAATAAAATGTAACTGTTAATAGGCAGCTTATATAAGGACATCACAATAAAATGTAATTTTTCATGAGAATTATTCAGTTAAACCTTTCCTCCAAAGATACAGTCACCTTCATTGCATGGGCGAACAGTTTAGATCCAGATCAGCCGTCATCTGTGTCATCAAATGAGGATCTAAACTGTTCGATTTTCGATTTGTTAGGTTATTCTGATCAAAATGCAACCAGTGGAGATCCTGATCAGACGACATGGATGTACCGGCTGATCTGGATCTACACTGGTCCCTCATGCCTAAACTGTGTATATATGGAGGAAAGGGTTAAGAAGGAGAAAATTTTCACATTAGACATTGGTTTTATCAGCAACATCAGCTTTTCACACATTCACTTATCTTTGTGAAAGACAATTATTTTATATTACAGTAGTTGATCACTAGAGCTACAATGATACAAGTTTCCCATATTACAGCTACAACCTACAAAGTTAAGGTTCAACAAGTATGCCAGTATTTTTATTCAATTTTTACTGTACTCCTTCAACAACTGAAACTGCACACAGTTTCTAGAAACAAAATAATTTATCAACGATGTCTACACTGTTTCCACATGTGTAAAGTGTAAAGGGTTAAAATCCAATATGCTACTTCCCGGAAGCTTGATGTTTATTTCAAAGGATTATATGAACTAAACTAATCAATAAATGTTTAACTTAAATGGTTCAAACCTCGATCTTAGGCTTGGCCACCAGGTAGTGGTAAAAACAAAGAAATCTAATCGTGGACTAAAGTCAAGCTTGCATTGTAACATTAACCATTAAATAGGCCTGAGGAATGATTATTTTCGATTCTCATTCCCAGTGCCTGAATATAATTTATTAAAATTTGGTGTCCATTATTTTTCTTACATGTGCATGCCTCACACGGTTAGCATAGCATTGCATGCAATATCAAATAGATCATAATTATGGTGTAGATATATGTGTGGGCATAAAATTAAGTCAGTCAAGAATAATGGAACACTCCTCAGATTTGAGCTGTAGATTTTGATTGTTTCCTTGGAACATTTTAAAAATAGTGCCCATCCCAACCCCTTTTCATGAAAAACAATCAGGATATCAAGCAGTAACATTTTTATGTCCACAGAAAGTGGAAATATACAGGAAAATAAATGGAAGTAAAAAGCAGACATTGATTTTATCAATTAAATAAGCCGCCAGGATTAATGCCAGTTCTTAATAGAAGAATTTATACAGTATTGTCCTCTAGTCGCAGTATACAGTCAAATGTTTCATTATGTATGCAATGGCCCTTCAGCAATAAATGAGAAATCCATTTGGAAACTGTCTGGAAACATTGACTAACAATTAAACTAAGTAAATATAGATTATGACTTAAAAGAGAATTTATCCTGGTTATTTCACAGACTGCAGATAACATCAAGGTTTGAGACCACTAAATTATCCCCCAAAGACTTGTGCACAGTAATGTCTAGCTCAGTTGTTTTTATTCTAATGTTGTTTAACCCTTTCCTCCATATATTATACGCATTTTTACACATGTGCGATCGGTGTTACTAAGATCCAAATCAGCCGGCACATCCATGCCATCAGATCAGGATCAGCCTCTGTTGCATTTTGGTCAGAAATAACCTAATAAATCAAAAAGCTAACAGTTTAGATCCTGATCAGAAGGCACGGATGTGCCGGCTGATCTGGATCTACACTGGTCACGTAAAAATGCGTATTTATGGAGGAAATGGTTAACTGAGACAATTTCATTTAACTGCAAAACAAACTCAAAAAACATATACAGTGTCAGTAGCCAAGCCCTTAACCATTTACTCTCTCTATATATATGTGTGTTTTTCATGTGTGCAACCAGTGTAGATCAAGATCATCCAGCACATCCAGATCAAAGGGCATGGATGTGCTAGCTGATCTGGATCTGCACTGGTCACATAAAACCTAATGAATCTAAAAGCAAACAGTGAAGATCATGATAAGACAGCATAGATGTTCCAGGTGATCTGGATCTACACTGTTAAAAGTGTTTAATAATGAGGGAGGAATATGTTAATAGTGCTGTGGCGAATATACGAGTACTTGGATATCCACGAATCCTATAAGAAAATCGGGTACAAATATTCGCCATTGGAAAGATCGATGAATTGAGATCTTGTATTACAACATTTGTGTCAAGTAATTATTTACAAAATATGAACCAAAAATGATAATTTTATATATATAAAGTGACTTAAAGCAATGTTTTTCAAAGGATTTTACCTGAGGTTAAACATTGTTCATTCTTTAAAATTTTAATAGAGGTCACATCATCAAGCTGACATAGACGATGATCATATTACCGGTGTCGAATTAGCTTTATTGTCAGATTTGAACGATAGTCATAAAAACAATTTCTGTATGAATGTTTGCGTTACTAAAAGAAAATAAGGCTTGAAAAATTTTAACAAAGCCGTCCAAGTTTTATTCATATAAAACATGTTTTAAAAAAAAAATTCAGTCCTAACTCTAGTTACTGGCGCCACTGATTCATCATTCTGTGTAAAACATTCCAGAGCCTGTATGCTTAAAAAAACTGCCACCCAAATGTATGGAAATACTTCGGCATTTATATCATTGATGATGAAATGGGCATTGATTATGGACCAACTAAGTTATATGACAAGACGCCACCGAATCAACCTTTGCTAAGTGATTATTAGGATCCTATAGTATATGCTATACATAATAATTTTAATTAGGAATCAGGGCTTTTCATGCTTATATAACAGAGGCCTATAAAAGGCCTCTAAACCCAATCCAAAAATATAGTATTTTTTCCCAATTGTTGCAAAAACTCTTCCCAAAATGCTAGGTAAGATGTCCAAAAATGGTTAAAACTCCACTTAGGTGTGTTTGAACATTGAAGTCTGAAAAGTACAAAGTTAACCTTAAAAAATTAGATTTAAGTTAAAATACCTATTATTTTTCAATTTTAAAAACAAGAACCCATATTTCAATTAATTTTGTTTTCCCAAAATAAACAATTATCACGCAAAAACTTCCCAATTGGAAAGGCTAGGGCCTCTTCCCAATTTTCGGATGAAAAGCCCTGGGAATTCATGAATCGATCTGTGAATTGTCAGTCCTGAATCATGGATCAAATCGGATTGCAACTTGCCCAACGATCCACAGCCATAAGGGTTAATCTATTAAATTCAGTAAAATCTTAATGCAAAACTCCAAGAAAAAGACTGTTTTGTAATTTTTCATGCTCAACTTAGTTTTATTCTACATTAAGATGTTAAATAGTACACTATTTGCACTAAACCTTTCGATGCATATAAGAATTATCTTCCTTGAGTGAGATCGACAATATATGTGAGTTTTGGTTGGAAATGAATTTGTTTTTTATTGTAAACCTTACTTTATTGTATCCTCATCACTTTTTTGAGACAAAATTAGTTGTGTCCGTCATATAAACTGAACAGCTACAGTGAAACCCCTCTATAACGGACACCTAAGGGACTGAGGGAAAGTGTCCTTAATAGAGGGTTGTCCTTAATTTTGGGTTTAAATCAAGAAGAAGGGAACATGTCTGTTCTATAAAAAATCGCCCATAATACCGGGGTGCCTGTTATATCGAGTGTCCGTAATGAGGGGTTTTACTGTACTTCAAAATTAAAACAAACATTTGCTTACTTGCGATAAATCTCAATTTCATCCTTTGATGAATAGAATAGCAACACATATTTCCTGCTAACAATTGTTACTAAATGTTTTGGAAAATTTCCCACAAGCTAAACACTAACCCTTTTGAAAATAATATTGGAAAATCTGGTCAGGAAACTATGCAAAGTGAATAAAGGTGAATACATTAATTTAAAACAAACATAATATGGGTTAAATAACAAATTACCTGTGACTGTTCTGAAACTATTTCACCACAAGCATCATCTTTCACAACAGCAACACCATTTACAACACTGACTAAACATGCATCTACATCTGGAACATCTTCCTGGTTATGCTCTTCTGTGGGTTCATCTGCTTGTTTTAGATTATCTAATTCAGGTATTGTTTCTTGTTTAAGATCTGTATCAGTTTCTTTGCTTTGCGGAGTAAGGTCTTCATCTACATGTTGTAAGTTTTCTTGCACATTTTCTAATCCAGATTCATTCCCTTGTATTATATCATCATATTCAAGTACATTTTCTTCTGTATGATCTATATGTGTTTCTCTGCTTTGTTGTATAAGGTCTTCATCATTAACTATATGTTGGGAGTGTTCTTGTATAATCTCTAATGCAGCTTCCTTGGTTTGTATAAGAAGCTCACCTGAATCTGAATCTTGTGTGATTTCTTCTGTAGGCTCTATTGCAGTTTCTACAGTTTGTATCAGAACATTGTTGGCATCTTGCAAGCTGTTTTGTGTTTTCTTTACTGATGTTTCCATATTTTTTTTCAGAACTTCATCTGCGTCTAAATCTTCTGCATTTTCCTGTATTTGCTCAACTGCTGATTCTTTGGGTTGCAAAGAGAATTCATCAACATCTTGATTGTTTCCCTGTGTGTGCTCTAACATTTCATTATTGGTTTGTATAAGAAGTTCACGAACACGTAAGTCTTGAGTATTTCCCATTGTATTCTCAAATGCTAACTCACTCGTTTGTTCATTGTTGATTTGATCATCTAAGTCCTGTGAAATTCCTTGTTTATTGTCTAATCCTGTAATTTCTTTTTGTGTTGGGACATCCTTGCCATCTAAATTTTGTTCATTTTCTGCATCAATTTCTGCATGTTCTTGATTATTCTCTTCTGCTATTTCCACAGCTTGTGTCAGGACTTGGGCTACATCTAAATTTTCTGTACTTCCTTGTGTATTCTCTAATGCTGTTTCCTCAGTTTGTGCCTGAACTTTGCCTACACAAAAATCTTCTGTTTTGACTTGTGAATTCTCTAATGCTGTTTCCACTGGTTGAATCAGCACTTCATCTACATCATAATATTCTGCATGTTTTTGTGTATTCACCAATGTTGTTTCCACAGCTTGTATCAAGTCTTCATTTGCATGGAAATCTGCATTTCCTACCGTATTTTCAAATGTTGATTCCACTGTTTGCATCAGGTCTCCATCTGCATCAGCATTTTCTATCGTTTCTTGTGTAATTTCAAACTTTGTATCCACTGTTTGGATCATTACTTCATGTGCATCAACATCTTCTACATTAACTTGATTATTTTTAAACGTTGTTTTCGCTGTTTGGATCAGAACTGCTTCTGCATCAGCATGTGTATTTTCAAACATTGGTTCCACTGTTTGGATCAGGGCTCCATCTTCATTAGCATCTTCTGCTTTTTCTTGTGTATTTTCAAACGTTGGTTCCACTGTTTGGATCAAGGCTCGATCTGCATCTGCATCTTTTCCATTTTCTTGTGTATATTCAAACATTGTTTCCACTGTTTGGATCAGGGCTCCATCTGCATCAGCATCTTCTGCATTTTCTTGTGTATTTTCAAACGTTGATTCCACTGTTTTGATCAAGGCTCCATCTTCATTAGCATCTTCTCCATTTTCTTGTGTATATTCAAACATTGCTTCCACTGTTTGGATCAGGGCTCTATCTGCATCAGCATCTTTTCCATTTTCTTGTTTATTTTTAAACGTTGTTTCCACTGTTTGGATCAGGACTGCATCTGCGTCAGCATCTTCTCCATTTGCATGCGTATTTTCAAACATTGGTTGCACTTTTTGGATCAGGGCTCTATCTGCATCAGCATCTTTTCCATTTTCTTGTGTATTTTTAATCATTGGTTCCACTGTTTGGTTTAGGACTGCATCTGCGTCAGCATCTTCTCCATTTTCATGCGTATTTTCAAACACTGGTTGCACTGTTTGGATCAGGACTGTATCTGCAACATCATCTTCTGCATTGTCTTGTCTATTTTCAAACGTTGGTTCCACTGTTTGGATCAGGACTGTATCTGCATCATCATCTTCTGCATTTTCTTGTGTATTTTCAAACGTTGATTCCACTGTTTGGATCAAGGCTCCATCTTCATTAGCATCTTCTCCATTTTCTTGTGTATTTTCAAACTTTGATTCCAATGTTTGGATCAGGGCACTATCTGCATCAGCATCTTCTGCATTTTCTTGTGTATTTTCAAACGTTGCTTCCATTGTTTGGATCAGGTCCCCTTCTGCATCAGCATTTTCTTCATTTTCTTGTGTATTTTCAAACTTTGATTCCACCTTTTGGATCTGGGCTCTATCTGCATCAGCATCTTCTACATTTTCTTGTGTATTTTCAAACGTTGCTTCCATTGTTTGGATCAGGTCTCCATCTGCATCTGCATCTTCTGCATTTTCTTGTGTATTTTCAAACATTGCTTCCACCGTTTGGATCAGGGCTATATCTGCATCAGCATCTTCAACATTTTCTTGTGTATTTTCAAATGTTGCTTCCATTGTTTGGATAAGGGCTCCATCTGCGCCAGCATCTTCTGCATTTTCTTGTGTATTTTCAAACGTTGGATCGACTGTTTGGATAAGGGCTCCATCTGCATCATCATGTTCTGCATTTTCTTGTGTATTTTCACATGCTGTTTCTGTTTGGATCGGGCCTACCTCTGCATTAGCATCTTCTTCATTTTCTTGTGTATTTTCGAATGTTGTTTCCACTGTGTTGACAGGGACTTTATCTGCATCAACATATTCTTGCATTAGATTTTCATAAAAATCAAGATTATATGCATTGTCTTGTGAATTCTCTACAGCCGTATCAACAGTTTGCATGAGGACTTCGTCTTCATTTACATCATCTGCATTATCTTGAGTATTCTCTAAAGTACCAGCATCTTTAGCATTTTCTTGCATAGTCTCGAATGGGGATTCCAAATCCTTTACGAGGACTTCATTTGCATTTACATCTTCTGCATGCCCTAGTGCATTCTGAACTGCCGTTTCCAAACCATGTATCAGCATTTCGTCTTCATCCAAATCTTCTGTATTTTCAGGTGTACTTTCTATTTCTGATTCTACATCTTGTACCGGAAAATCGTATGCATCATTAACTTTGTCATTTTCTTGAGAATTCTCTACTGCTGTTTTTATAGTCTGTATCAGGACCCCATCTTCATGGACATCAACTGCATGTTCTTTTGTATTCTCAAACGTTGTTTCCAAACTTTGAATCAGAACTTTATCTGCATCTAAATCTTCTTCATTTTCTTGTGCAGTCTCAACCCCTGCATCAACAATCGGTATCAGTACATCATCTGAATTGAGCGCTTCAACAATTTCTTTTGTGGGCTCAAACCCTGTTTCAACAGTCTGTATCAGGACTTTATCTAAATCGAACTCATTAGCAATTTCTTGCGAATTCTCTAATTTTGTTTCCATTGTTGGTTTCATAACTTCATCAGCATCTAAATCCAGTAGATTTTCAAGTTTAATCTCTGATGTTATTTCCATCGTTTGTATCAGGACTTTTTCTGCATCTAAATCTTCTGCTTGTTCTTGTGTTTTATCTAACTCTGTTTCAAGGGGTTTTATCATTCCAGTGCTATCAAAATCTTCTACATGTTCATGTTTATTACCTAATTCTATTTCAAAAGCTGATTCGTCAGCATCTAACTCTTCAGCATTATTTTGTGCATTCTCTAATGCTTTTTCAACAGTTTGTATCAGGATTTTATCTGCATCAAAACCTTGTTTATTATCTTGCAAATTGAAGAAATCAGTTCCCATTGTTTGCATCTGAGCTTTGTCTGTCTCTATATCTTCTCCTTTATCTTCTGTATTCTCTAATGTTTCCACAGTTGGAAGCAGAAGTTTGTTTGCATCTAAATCCTTTTCATGTTCTGTATTCTCTATTGTAGTTTCATCTGCAAAAAAATCATGGGTATTTTTCTGTGTTTGCTGCAACTCAGATTCCATTTTTTGTGTAAAGAAATCATGAACATTTAAATCTTCACCATTTTCCAGTGAATGCTCTTTTGTTAATTCTTTTGTATGATTAGTGGTTATATCAACTAAATTTTGTGTATTTTCTTGTGTATCATTTAACTCCACTTCCTTTCTTTGTATAAGGTCATCATCATCCTGTACACCCTCCCCTGCAAACTCCTTGGTTTCAGTAATGATTCCATCATCAAAATCTTTTGTATATTCTTCTGTATTCTTTAATTCTGTTTCATTTGTTGGTATAGGTGAGTCGTCATCCTGTATATCATCCTCTGCAAATTCCTTTTTTCCATTAATGATTCCATCATCTACATCAACTAAATCTTGAGTGTTTTCTTGTTTATTCTTCAATTCTGCTTCCTTCATTTGTATAAGCGCATCATCATCCTTTATTCTTTCTATTTCAAACTCCTTGGTTTCTAGAAGGACCTCATCCGCATGCTGCACAGCACTTTCAGCACGTGCCAGTATATGTGTTATGGCTGGCCTCTGACAAAACAAAAAAAAAAACAACATCACAAAACAACACAAACATGCAACAACATCAACTAGACATGCACATTTTTTTAACATCACACTATCAAATGTTATGTCAGTGATAGTGAATACCTAATTAAATCTTCAACACAAACAATATTCATTCTAAGTATGCAGAAATAAAACTGAATGTTTTATATTTTAAATTATGGTTAAATTTGATCTTTACTTGATGCCTGACCAAGCTTATAAACAAATTAGAAACAACCTAAATAATTATTATACATGTATATGAAATGTTTTACTCTAAAATTTCTGATTATAAATTGAAATAATAGTTCCAATTCTAGTGCAGCTTTGGAACTACTTAAAAATAATATGAATTGTTCCACTTCCGCCCAAGTTTTGATATATTTTTATATTAATATGAAAAATTGAAATGATGCATATTAGACAAAGCCAAACCCAGAACCAATGCTTCCCCACACTGCCAAAAAGAAGCCAACAAGCAAATTCGTTGAATTTATATCCCCCGCCGAGTACTGGTTATTACTAACACAACAGCTGAAGTCATAGGGCTTTATTTAGATATTTATTATGGATGGCAAAAAAGGTGAAAAAAAAAAACTTCAGATGGTGAAAAGGGTTGGGCAGCTCACCAGAATATAAAAATGAGACAAAAAGTCTTCAAGTTGTTGAAATGAAGAATGCAGTAGTAAAAATATAGTGCTGTATTTAAAAGAAATCTATGCAGAAGTTGCATAGAAGTATCTATGCAGAAGTTGCATAGAAGTAGCATATAAATGAATACTACTCTATATGCATAGTGCATAACTTATCAAAGGGCCATAACTCTGTGTTAAACGGTCAGACCAGAACAGGACAACAATATGGGCATCTTGTCTTGGTATTGATGGTTTCCATACATTCCTGCTGAGAAAAAGCAAGGAAACAAATACTGCTCTACAAGCAAAATGCATAACTTATCAAAGGGCTATAACTCTGTGTTAAAGGATCTGACTGAATCAAGATGACAATATGTGCGTCTCCTCTTGGTATTGATGGTTCCCAGAAAGTTTCATTAAAATCCATCCAGTAGTTGCAGAGAAATAGCGTGGAAACAAATTCTGCTCTATTTGCATAAGGTATAAGTTATCAAAGGGCAATAACTCTGTGTTAAACAGTCTGACCGGTACAAGATGACAAAATGGGCATCTCGTCTCAGTATTGATGTTTCCCAGAAAGTTTCATTTCAATCCATCGAGAAGTTGAAAAGAAATAGAGCGGAAACAAATACTGCTATATTATGCATAAGTCATCAAAGGGCAATAACCCTGTGTTAAACAGTCTGACTGGAACAAGACAACAATATACACATCTCTTCTTGGTATTGATGGTTCTCAGAAAGATTAATTGAAATCCATCCAGTAGTTGCAGAGAAATAGAGGAAAAAAAATACTGTTCTATAATATGCATAATGCATAAGTTATCAAAGGGCCATAACTGTGTTAAATAGTCTGACAGGAACAACAGGATGATATGCACATTTCCTCTTGGTATAGATGGTTTCAAGAAAGTTTCATTGAAATCCATCCAAAAGTTGCAGAGAAATAGCGCGGAAATAAATACTGCTATATATGCATAATGCATAAGTTATCAAAGGGCAATAACTCTGTGTTAAACAGTCTGACTGGAACAAGACCATGACATGCGCATCTCTTCTTGGTATTGATGTTTTCCAGAAAGTTTCATTGAAATCCATTCAGTAGTTGCAGAGCAATAGCATGGAAATGAATACTGCTATATATGCATAATGCATAAGTTATCAAAGGGCCATAACTCTGTGTTCAACAGTCTGACTGGAACAAAACGACAATATGCGCATCTCCTCTTGGTATTAATGGTTCTCAGAAAGATTCATTGAAACCCATGCGCTAGTTACAGAGAAATAGCGCGGAAACGAATACTGCTCTATATGCATAATGCATAAGTAATCAAAGGGCAATAACTATGTGTTAAATGATCTGACGGAAACAAGACAATGATATGCGCATCTCCTCTTGGTATAGATGGTTTTCAGCAAGTTTCATTGAAACCCATCCGCTAGTTACAGAGAAATAGCGCGGAACAAATACTGCTCTATATGCATAATGCATAAGTTAATGAAGGGCAATAACTCTGTGTTAAATGGTCTGACCGAAACAAGACAAAGATATGCGCAACTCCTCTTTGTAAAGATGGTTTTCAGCAAGTTTCATTGAAATCCATTCAGTAGTTGCAGAGAAATAGCGCGGAAACGAACACTGCTCTATATGCATAATGCATAAGTTATCAAACGGCAATAACTCTGTGTTAAATGGTCTGACTGGAACAAGACAATGATATGCGCATCTCCTCTTGGTATTGATGGTTCTCAGAAAGATTCGTTGAAATCCATCCAGTGGTTGCAGAGAAATAGCTCGGAAACGAATACTGCCCTATATACATAATGCATAAGTTATCAAAGGGCCATAACTCTGTGTTAAATGGTCTGACCGAAACAAGACAACGATATGCGCATCTCCTCTTGGTATAGATAGTTTGCAGCAAGTTTCATTGAAATCCATTCAGTAGTTGCAGAGAAATAACGTGGAAACGAATACTGCCCTATATACATAATGCATAAGTTATCAAAGGGCCATAACTCTGTGTTAAATGGTCTGACCGAAACAAGACAACGATATGCGCATCTCCTCTTGGTACTGATACTTCCTACAGAGTTTCGTTGAAATCCATCCAGTGGTTGCAGAGAAATAGCCCGGAAACGAATACTGCCCTATATACATAATGCATAAGTTATCAAAGGGCCATAACTCTGTGTTAAATCGTCTGACCGGAACAAGACGACGATATGCGCATCTCCTCTTGGTACTGATACTTCCCACAGAGTTTCGTTGAAATCCATCTAGTGGTTGCAGAGAAATAGCCCGGAAACGAAATTCGGACGGACGCCGTGACACCATGACGCCGTGACGACGTGACACCGTGACGGACGGACAACGCCAAAACAATATCCCCCTCCCGATTTCATCGGCGGGGGATAAAAAGACAGACATGTGGGTGAATGAAAGATTTCAAGAGAGATGATGTTTATTTGGGACAGTCTTGGTAGGTACATGCACATTTCAATTTTCTGGCCCAAATCGACATGACCATTAAATATTGGTGCCCTTATTAAATCTTCAAGCGACCCAAACGAATCCCCTAAGGATCTACTCATGGAGAACATCAATATAAAAACATTACCAACACCACAAAGAATAAACAAAAAGATAACTAATACAAATGGTTTAATTCGATAGTATATGCAGACCAAATTTCTACCACAGGGAAAAGATGGCATTGTTGGCATTGGTGATTTAAGGAATGATTCTTATTTTGGTGCGGTTCATGCAGATTGGACGTGCACGCGAGAGCTGGCAAATCCATAAAGCGCGCTAGCGCTTTATGGTAAATTTTCCAGCTCTCGCGTGCACGTCCAATCTGCATGAACCGCACCAAAATAAGAATCATTCCTTATATTTACATTTTATTCATTTTTTTCTTTAAATAAACTTAAGTCGAACGCTTTCAAAAATTAGTATTAAGTGAAAAGGGGGAGTAATACGTGGGAGTTTTCAAAAGTAACAGCCATGACGTTACTGACGTCATTACGGGTCATGCGGTTCATGCAAAATGAACCGAATTTTTTTAAACGAAGAAATCAATAGGAATGTAAATATAATATTATGAAGTCAGACAAAAAATCCTTTGTGCCAGTGGTTAAATGTCAAGTTGGCAGGGCAGATGCACATAGTTATTGCTGTATAAACACTATTACCGTATATTCCCTATTAAACGCCCCCGGGGGCGTTACATTTTGCAAAGGGGGGGCGTTTAATAGAGACCAACTATTGACAAAATGTAGTTTTCAATAATTGCGTTATTTTTTAATAAATAACCGTAGGAAACAATTTTGTCATTTTCCTATAACTTATTTTTTAAAAACTTAACCTGAAATGAAATTTTTCACACTGAAATGATGAAATATATTCATTTGGATTAATGCTGAGAGATTAAAGATTGTCATGTCATTGTATGTCACTCGTTTACTTTTGAAAAAAGACTGGGGGGGGGGGGGCGTTTATTAGGGGAGGGGCGTTTAATAGGGAATATACGGTATGATATTATTAATTTGTTCATTTAATGTAAAGCTCATTCAAATTATATCTCAGGGTTTGTATTTTTTTCTAAAACACAAAATTTTCGAGGGCTTAGTGCAAAACTATTCTATCTGCTTCATATTTCTATACAGGATAGAATAGTTTCGCACTCAGCACTCGAAATGTACAAGTTGCCGTGGTGAATTAATTGATTTAACCAAATGTACACTCACAGAAGTGCATGCACAAGCATGAAAACTAAAATAGAAGTAACTTAAATGGTAGTACATAAATTATGACCCATGGTTATAAAGTAGGTCACCGAGGAGGCAGGTCGCTAAAAAATCTGGACTGCACAGTCAACAATTTTCGATTCAACCATCCACAGTGAATAATAAACTAAAAGATACTTGGAAAAACATGGTAAAGCATTTAAAGGACCAAAATTAAGAATTTAACCCTTCACTTAATATCACATGACTTTCATCGCATAGGCGAAAAGTGAAGATCTTGATAAGCCAAGCATATTTGTCATGCCTGATCAGGATCTATACTGTTTCCTTTTTGATTTTGTAAGATTCATATCTCTGAGCAAAAAGGAAACAGTGTAGATCCATATCAGATGGCAAAGACATGCAAGCTAATCTGAATTTACACTTTTCGCATTTGCAATAAAACATGTTCGTTTTGAGTACAGGGATAAGCCTGTAGTCCAGAGCACAAAATGAAGAAACTGAAATTGGAAACCAGTCTCAAAAGTGTAGCACGTCACAGGTCATTCTTAAGACAAAACACAGTTAAATTAATCAGCCGTCATAGATTTGAGACTAGCCACCAGTCACAGTTTTAAAGTATCGGACACATAATCTTAACCCTTTCCTCCATATATATGTATTTATCACATGTGAAACCAGTATAGATCCAGATCAGCTGGCACATTCAGGTTGTCAGATCAAATTTGCACTATTTGGTCAATAAAATAGTGAAAATAGTAAAACAAGAGGGTCCATAGGACCCTGGGTGGCTCACCTGTCAACAACTGCTCAATGGTTGCAAGAGTTGTGTGCAAGTTTGGTAAAATCAAGTCAAAAATTCAAAAAAAAATTAAGCTGCTATTGTGGAGAAAATGTAACAAGATGATGCTCTATACAAAATATCTAAGCTCTAGGGCTTACGGTTTCAGAGAAGAAGATTTTTAAAGATTTACTATATAAAACTATGTAACAAAACTAGTGACCCCCGGGGCGGAGCAATTTTCGACCCCAGGAGAATAATTTGAACAACTTTTGTAGAGGACACATACCAAACTAGAACTGCTTTTGGGAAAAGCACATGTCTCCCACAAAGGCATCTTCTTTGATGATGCACAGGATAAAACTGGTGAAGTGAATATAAAGATGGCAATTTATTAAAAGGGCATACGGAAGTTCTGTGCAATATTAGTCATAAACAATGTCACAAATTTTTGGAGGATCAGGAAAAACATAAGTTTCAATTTCTGATGGGCCATAATCCTGAAGTGCCAGGGTCAATGTGGCTGGTTGTCAAACTTGTTGTCATTAACATTTTGATATATCAGTGAAGATGCACTGAAAAAAGACCATGAGAGTGAGTGTACAAGGCTATCAAGGCCAATTGTAAATAAATAAATGGGCCATAAGTCTTATGTGCCGGGGTCAAAGTGGCTGTTTTTTAATTATACAGATAATTATAGCATTTGGTGAACATCATATAATAAAAATAGCAGAAAATGAGAGAAGAACCAAATCATGAGTATGGAACAGATATTGTAAAATGAAAACTTAAACAGTGTAAGAAATACCTTTATAGCTGCTTAGCACAGTACTTTCTCATAATGCAATGTATGTAATGTCATGATAGCTATAGTATAGATGAACCAGGTTAGTGACATGCTTAAAAGGCTAATTTCGGATAAATCAAAGGGCCATAAATCTGATATGCCTGGTGCAAAGTGGCTGGTTTTCGAACCTGGCCAAGATATTAAGGCCACACACATTATCATAATGTTTATTGAAAATCAGTTGATGAATATTTCAGTTACATAGCAGACAAGGCTTAAACAGCCAATTTTGGATAATTCAAGGGCCATAAATCCGACATGACTGGGGCAATACGGCTGGTTATCGAACTTGGCCGAGATATTATGGCCACAAACATTTTCATAAAGTATGGTGAAGATCAGATGATAACTGTTCAAGTTACAGAGTGGACAAGCCTCAAACAACTTATTTTTGATAATTCAAGGGCCATAATTCTGAGATTCCTTGGGCAATATGGCTGGTTATCGAACTTGATCGAGATATTATGGCCACGAACATTTTGATGAAGTTTGGTGATGATCCGATGAAAACTGTTTGACTTAGAGAGCGGACAAGTGTGACAGACAGACGGACAGACGGACAGACAGACGGACAGACAGGAGCAAATCAAAATGTCTCCCACACCACTACGTGGTGGGAGACATAATACCAAGGTTCTAGGCCTTGTGGTTTTAGAGAAGAAGATTTTTTAAAGTTTCCCTATATAAGTCTATGTAAAACAAGTGACCCCTGGGGCGGGGCCATTTTCGACCCAAGGTGGATAGTTTGAACAATTTTGGTAGAGGACCACTAGATGATGCTGTATATCAAATATTAAGGCTCTAGGCCTTGTGGTTTTAAAGAAGAAGAATTTCATGTTTTTCCTATATAACTATATGTAAACCAAGAAGACCCTAGGGCGTGGCGGATTTTGGCCTAGGGAACATAATTTGAACAAATTTAGTAGACATCCATTAGACAATGCTACTTACCAAATATCTAAGCTGTATGCATTGTGGTTTGTGAAAAGAAGATTTTTTAAGATTTCCTATATAAGTCTATGTAAAATGAAGTGACCCCTGGGGCGGGGCCAATTTTGACCCCAGGGAAATAATTTGAACAATCTTTGTAGAGTTCCACTAGAGGGTGCTAAATGCCAAATATCTAAGCTCTAGGCCTTGTGGTTTCAGAGAAGAAGATTTTTAAAGTTTTTCCTTTAGGTTTCCATGGCAACCAGAGTTCTGCATGGCATTGATTTCTTTGAACAAATTTGGAAGAGCTTCATGCAAGGAACATCTGTGGCAAGTTTCATCAACTTTGGCCCAGGGGTTTAAGAGGAGATGTCGTTTAAAGTAAAAGTTTACAGACGGATGACGGACGGACGACGGACGGATGCCGGACAAATTGCGATCACAAAATCTCACCTGGTGACAGGTGAGCTAAAATGAACAATGCAGATCCAGATCACATGGCACAGATGCGCCATCTGATCTGGATCTCCACCGTTAGCCCATGCCATAAATGCATATTATTGAGGAAAGGATTGAACATTGTTATAACTCACCTCATGGTTTTCTTCATGTATAATATCTTGGGCAGGATAACCCTGGTCCGAGTCTGAGGGTGGGTCCATTACACTGTCAATGGAAACACTCATTCTTCCGGCAGATGTGTAGAAAATCTCCTTTCTTGTAACATATTCAGTGTATCCTTTCTTCTGTTTTAGCTGAAACTTTTCATCTTTTTCACCTTCTAAATCCTTAACCAATGGTTGCTGCCAATTATCCTTTGTTTGGTGAATATTACGACGTTTAATTTCTGTTTCTGAATCTCCACTGTTTTCTGAAATCTCTTTATCAACATTCATATCTGTTACTTTACTACCGTGATTAATAATTTCATCAAAACTTGTTAAATCCTGAATTTCTTCACTACACTTAACGTTCTCAGCAGTTCCATTTGAATCAATGTCTGTAATAGTTTGATCAAAAGTTTCATGGACATTAGTTTTCTTGCTTTCAATTTCCATATCCATCTTTTGGGGATTTGCATCTTTAGTATCATCATCAGTTAGATCTTTCTCATCTTCATATTCGTTTCTTTTGGCAAGTAGCTCAGCTTCTTTAGAAGCCTCTAAACTTTTCTTTAAAAATTCCATTTCATTTTCATCTGAATCTGGAGGTGTCTCTTCTTTACTGATCACAATATCAGGAATAAGTGTATCTTGTCTCTGGAATGCTTTAATTTTATCACTTACTGCTTTTACAGATTCTTGCTCACTTGCATTTTCTTCTCTTGAAGTTTCTATGATATTTCCTTCTTGGTCAAGTGCAGTTCTTGGTTCAACTAATTCCTTCTCTTCAGTCATTTTACCATTTTCATCATTACTGCTTACATTAGCTACAAAGTCATTATCCTCTTCTAGATCTTTATCCATCAAGTCTGTATCATTATTTTCTTCAAAATCAAAGTCTTTAAATTGTTCAGCACTATCAAGGCCAAATAAATTACCATCTTTAACTTCTTGGTCATTTAATACTGAATTTCTCTTACTACCAAATCCTGTATCAAAGGATTCGCCGATCTCTCCGAGGGATGTAACATCAGTAAATTCAGTGGAAGTTACCATGTCCTTGTCAGGTGATAGAATTTCAACAGAGTTATCAATCCGGTAACTTCCTTCAGTGGTTGTCGAACTCCCCTCAGAATCACTAGAATCTGAATCTTCTTTCATTGCATTCGCAATCTGATTAATGATGTAAGGTTGCTTGTCGTTCAGCTGCAGGTCTTGTACAACTTCTATGGCACTTGTTATGGCTTTGCTTACTAAATCATCAGCTACTTTCACAATTCTTTCATCAAAGTCTACAGCTTCAGCTGTTTGTTCATCTACATTTCCATTAAAATTAATAGTCCGGATTGCTTCATGTAAAGCCTTCTCAACTAAATTGTCAGCCATTTTATCAACTTCAGTGGTTACTTCTTTCTTCTGAACATCAGATGAAAACCTTACAAAAGGCCGTCTTTCCTTTTCTTGTACATCTTCGTCAGAACTTTCACTACTTTCTGCTTTCACATCTTGAATCATAGGATTAATTTCATACTGCATGTGAAAGACCTCCTCACTAGGGCTTTCGATAGGCGAGAACACATTCCCGATTTCAATATTCTGAAGAACAGTTCCTTGTAATTCAGCATTTATTTGATAAAATCCCTCCGTACTGCCTTGTGACTCAACTGTATCAGTACTAGTGAACATTTCAACATTTATCTGAGGCGAAGTATCAAATTCCCCTGACATGTAAGGTCTAGAAGTTACCTTCTCCACTTCCTCTATCTTAATAACACTATTTGTTTTCTCATCAACATCTTTGACGCTGCCTGTTGCTTCTTCGTGCCTTCTGAGCTCTTCACCAGTTGATTTTTTGTCTTCGAGTTCAAAGGATGGCTCAGTTTCACTATCAAAAGAATCTTTGCTGCTTTGTTCACTTTCAACAAGTTCAATATTAATATCTGGAGCATCTTCTGGGCCCAAATGCTTAATATCTTTACTTTCAACATTGGGAATTTCTGAATTATTTTCACCGATTTCATAAAAACCACTTACACTTTCAATGTCTGGTGTTTCCATGGGTGATACACTGCTATCATCTGAAATAGTGCTATCAACCATTAGTGAATTGGATAAATCCAATGTATCTGCTCTTTCAATAGCCTTTTCTAGCTTTTGTGCATTCATTTCATACAAATCTTTCATATTTGTGTTACTAGCTAAGTTTTCATTTTCTAATTCAGCAACTTCATAAAAACCTGTCACCTGTTCAAACTCTGGAGTTTCCAAAGGTGATACACTCATGTCTGAATATTCCTCATCAATAAGAAGGTAATTTTTTGAATCCTTATCAATAGCTCTCTCCAGTTTTTCAGCATTTGTTTCATAAAGTCCAGAGACCTTAACCAATTCTACAACTTTCTCTGATGATTTAGTTTTAGCACCAACATCACTGTCCATGGACTCTACACTGTCTTCCATTGTATTCTCCTCTTTATTTACTTCATAAAATCCAGTTTCATTATCACCCAGGTTAGTTTCAAATGCAGAACTTGTTAAACTTTTCATTGTTTTACTATCTGTTAGTTCTGGGTTTATTTCATAAAATCCGCTGGCATTTTCGTCATCAGGTGTTTCGGCTGGAGACACAGTCTCAGTAGTCAGTACACTTTCTGACATTGTCTCCTTCACAGTCAATTTGTCCTTGTCCATTGCACCAAATGAAGTTCCTGTCTGTGATACATCTTGTTCTGAAAATTCTATATTTTCACCATCAACATGTTTCATTGCAATCTCAGTATGTTGGTTATCATAATCTATTTCACTATTTTCCTTTTCATTATGTTTTACTTTAGCACGGGATACCAATTTTTCAGGTAAAACTTTATCTGCCTCTTTTTGAGAACTATAATATTCTTCACTTCGCTCAACAAAGCTGGTTTTATTTTCATCATATTCAAAGTCCTCTGTATGATCAATTTCTTCAAGTTGATTTGGGATTTCATCAGCACCAATGTCTTGATCATTTTTTTCTAACATTGTTTCTTTTATCTCTTTGACTGTTATCAGTTCTGACTCGCTATCTGAAGTAAATCTATAGCTACTATTTGTATCCGGGCTTACACTACCATCATCCCTTTCCCCTTTATCAACTGATTGCAATAATGTATCACTCTGTTTTTCCAGATTAGTTTCATTGAAAACATCTTGAGCATTTAAATCATTAACATTTTGACTGTCTCTCTCAAACTTAGCTCCATTTTTATTTTCATTAGAACTCTCATGCAGTTTTTCACCATCTTTCATTTCATAAGTATCAGATTTGGAATCAAAATCTTGTTCAGCAACTATTTCAACTGTGTCAGCAATGATTTTATCATCAAAATCCATTGTGTCATGGTCAAAACTTAGTTCAGAAACCATACTTTCCGAATCTTTGACAATATCTAAATCACTGATATCCAATGAAAACAAATCTCCATGTTTTTCTGACGCAGTTTGTTTAACATTTTTATTCTCTTTATTACCTCCAAAGAAATCTGATAACACATCTGACATCTCTTCGCCAGAAGTTACTGTCTGCGAAGTGTGGTCAGGGGTTGTTTCTTCGAAATTATCAAAGTCCAGAAGTGTAAATTTGTTCTGATTGTCATCATTTTTGGTTGAACTTTCTTCATCACCATGTATTTCATTTTCTACATTTTGAGCTGCAAATATATCTAAAACTTCTTGATCATTTGGCTGTGAATCCTTGTCTAAGCTGTCTGTTTTAACAATGTCAATATGTTGTGTTTTATTCATATCTTGAGTCAGAAAGTGATCAGGTAGAGTGTTGTTGTTACGATTGCAAAAATCCAAATCCATTATACTTGCTTCAATATTTTCTTGTAATATTCTCTCTTTCAAATCTTCAACAATACTTATGTCAGCTGGAATTTCCTCACTTAATTCACTTTCAAAAGTTGTTTCATCTGTTTCAACAGGTATATCAAACTCCACTTTCCGCTTCTTTTCCACTAGATCCTCATCATTGTTTATCATATCATCAACTTCATTTTCATCAGGGGCATCATGTTGCAAATAATTTCCAGTAACATCAGTGTGATCATGTCTAATATTTCTATCATCAGAATTTAATTTCATTGCATCTACCATTAAACTAGCAGTGTTTATATTTTCAGAAATAATCATTTCTTTTATTTTTTCAGGGATGTCCTCCATGACTCGAGGTTTATAGGTGGATGAAGGCGTCAACATCTGTTTTTCACCACTTGCTTTACGAAATGATTCACTCTCAACAACCTGCAATAAAGGAATGGCGATCAAAATTTGTAATATTATGGTGCATATAGTCGGCCTAATATCAAAACCTTGAACAAGAATTTAACCCTTTCCTAGATATATACGCATTTTTACGCATGTGCAACCAGTGTAGATCCAGATCAGCCGGCACATCTGTGCCATCTGATCAGGATCTGCACTGGTCGCATTTTGGTCAAATATAACCTAATGAATCAAAAAGCAAACAGTTTAGATCCTGATCAGACGGCACGGATGTGTCGGCTGATCTGGATCTAAACTGTTCGCCCTAGCAATAAAGGTGTATCTAAACAGGAAAGGGTTAAACTTGAAATAGCCACCAATCAGAATACAATATGTTAACACATGAATATCTGTAATCTTTCCAATTGGCTTAGAGGTTCCTGATTTTGACAGATTTTGTGACAGTTTTCTGTATTTGTGCATTGTAAAATTGAAAAGTTTGGTCAACATGAGGTTTAAATATTAGGCTGACGATATTTTTACTGTTACTCTTTACACTGTATTTATTTCTTTTATCCCTGGGTGAACAGTGTAGATCCAGATCAGCTGGCAAATCTGTGCCATCTGATCAGGATCTACAGTGTTTGCTTCTTGGTCAGAAATAACCTAATGACTCTAAAATCAGACAGGGTAGATCCTGATCACACACCACAGAAGGGCTAACTAATCTGGATCTACACGGTTGCCCATATGATTAAACCTGTATATATGGAGAAAAGGATTAACACTTAGTAACCAGAAGTAGTGTAATGGTCTATTCTCAGACGATGGTTTCATAACCTTTCAAAGTAGAAGAGTTCAATGAAAATAGAAGGAGGAATCTGAGCTGAAAACAAAAGCTGTTTGACATAGAATACTGGGTGATATGACTATATATTGCTGCAGAAAATCACAACCAAATAAATTAGTATACACTCTTATTGGGACCCTTTGAATTTAAGCTTGTCCACTGTTTATAGAGGACTGTTTGTCAAAAGAGTTATTAATGACATTACAGTGTAGACCCAAATATGAATATACAAGGTGATCAAGGTCTTCATAAGTTGCAAATTTGACATAATATCGGTCTATATTAGTTACAATAAGTAGCCAAAACATAATTATATGTGACAGTATAATGGTTTAAAACTTGGAACTGAGTTTTACAGAGCATCACGCCTGAGGCCTCTGCTAACAGTTGACTTAACTTCTCTATAATGTTAAAATTATTCCACATTGCATGTCCTTAACAAATCCCATAGCATACATTAATGACTTCATTTAAATGCAGACTTCATTCCAATATCAATTATACAATTCAATTTAACCCTTTACCATGTAAACTCCATTTATACAACTTAAATAGCATGGGCAAACAGTCTAGTCTAGCCTTCACATCTAAGTCATGTTTGTTTTTTGATTCATTAGGTTATTTCTGACTGAAAAGGGAACAGTGTAGATCCAGATTAGATGACATGGATGTGCCAGCTGATCTGGATCTACACTTGTCACAGTGTCACATGATAAAATCTGTATATATGAAGTAAAAAGGGTTAAAATGCCAAAACACTTGCATTTCTATACAAATGTAGATAAAGTTGTGTAGATCAAGCACACTACTGTAGACCCAGCACTTTGTTAACAAATGTTGACCAAGTAGCTGGACGATGTCTCTCAAAATTCTCTTACTACAGAAAGTTTTTTTTTTTCGGGAAAACCATTGACCCTTCACTGCATATTACACACGTTTAATGCAAATGTTCTGGTGTAGATCAAGATCAGCTGGAAGATCCCTGTCATCTGATCTGGATCTGCAACTGTCATATATTGGTCACAAATATTCTAATTAATCTTAAATAAAACTGCGAAGATCATGATCAAACAGCACTGATGTTCCAGTTGATCTGGATGTACATAGTTCACGCATGCAATAAAGATGTATCAATGGACTAAAGGTTAAAGTTATTTCAGTTAAGGAATGATTCTTATTTTGGTGCGGTTCATGCAGATTGGACGTGCACGCGAGAGCTGGCAAATCCATAAAGCGCGCTTTTTTTTCTTAAAATAAACTTAAGTCGAACGCTTTCAAAAATTAGTGTTAAGTGAAAAGTTGGAGTAATACGTGGGAGTTTTTAATAGTAACAGCCATTACGCTACTGACATCATTATGGGTCATGCAGTTCATGCAAAATGAACCGAATTTTTCTAAACGAAGAAATCAATAGGAATGTAAATATTACAAAATATTCTTCTCAGGGGATAAACATGAAATTATGTCTCCATTCAGCAAATCAAGCAAAACAATCAAATTAAAGTTCCACTAAAATTAAATTTACAATATTCAATTTAAAAACTTTATTCAAGTCATCATATATTGAATATAACCATTTCTTACCCCTTTCCTCCGAATATATGCATATTTACGCATGTGCAACCATCGTAGATCCAGATCAGCTGGCACATCCGTGCCATCTGATCAGGATATGCTCTGGTCACATTTTTGGTCAGAAATAACCTAATCAATCAAAAAGCACTGTCCACACATGTAATAAAGGTGTTTCTATGGAGAAAAAGGGCTTACAATACCTTACTACAAAATAGTTGTGTTTATAATAATAGCAAATCCATCAAAACAATTAAATTAAAGATCCACTAAAATTAAATAAACCGTATTTAATTTAAAAACTTACATTCAAGTCATCATTTATTGAATACAAACATTTCTTATTACAAAAAATCAATCTATGTCCGCACCAACACTTATCAGAAATGAAGTCCTTGAGGAAACAGGAAATGAAACGATTAACAACTGAAAACATTGATTGATTTTGTTCAATAAATGGCCGATCACGGAACAAAATTCACCTTTGACATGATCCAAGCATTACTGAATTACAGGACAAAAAATCAGACGTCTGTGAAGAAAACAAAGTTCATGTAGTAAAATCTTGTAAAATCTTATAAAACTATTCCTGCTCCAAAACCTTGGGACTTCTTATTCTAATTAGAGCTCTGATAAGTAAGTTTGTGATTTTGCATTGTAAATTAATTTATTTTTATTATTTATATTTGTGTTATTATAATGATGGCCTCTTGCAAAAAAAATGTGTACCGTCATTGTTTGAATATAAGCCGCACTTTTTCCCCAGAAATCTGCAATAAAAAATTGGGGGTGCGGCTAATACACAGGTTTGGCTGCTTATACACTTCATTAAGCCATTTTCATCTGTTCCATCAGGTTTGGGGGCAGTGCGGCTTATACATGAGTGCGGCTTATATTCGAACAATGACGGTATATATGTTGTTTTACTCAATATATTGCACAGATTTTATTGCATGTGCAAACAACGTGAAGATCCAGATGAGCCAGCACATCCATACTGTCTGATCAAGATCTGCACTCTTTGCTTTTCTGGTCATAAATAACCTAATACTGTCATTGTCTGAATATAAGCCGCACTTTTTTCCCATGCCATAAAGGCTTATATAAAGCGGAATATGTACACAAAATAACTCTTAACGAGAAAAACCCTTGTTGAGACAAAATGCATCATTAGAAATGATCCATAAATGATACATGCAGTCTATTACAATATTAAGATCTCTAAATCCAAGTTTTACTGAATACTGAACTGAAGACAAACACAAGTATTATAACTCAAACAAGAAATACCCTTTTTGAGACAAAACCATCATGTTTTCAGAAATAATCCATAATAACACACAATGATCTATAAACACAGTGCCTCAAGCAAGTGTAAAACATAATGTCTGAAGCAGTCCTAAGAACACAAAGTCCAAGTATTATCCCTTGTTGAGACAAAATGCATCCTCAATATTAATAAGATCTCTAAATCCAGTATTATCAATCTAACGAGGAAAAACCTTTTTAAGACAAAACAGTCGTCCTCCGAAATGACAGAACGATGTTGACATACATGTAGTCTATTCCAATATTAATAAGATCTCTAAATCCAAGCCATACTGAACTGAAAATGTATTCCGGAGCTCACTCCATGAAATGTATTTCTATCTTACACTGGTTAAAACAAAATATCTTCTATGACATTGTCTAAAGCAGTCCTGAGAACATAAAGCCTAAGTGTTAAATAACTCTAATGAGAAAATCCTAATATTAAGACAAAATACGCCCTCAAGAAACAATATATAGCAACATACCCATATTGTCATATGTGTAGTCTATTACAATATTTATAAGATCTCTAAATCCAAGCAAAAGAAATTGAAGACTACAACTCTTGACGAAGAAAACACTTTTTAAGACAAAAAGCATCCACAGAAATGTTCCATAATAACATACGGATATTGTCATGTAGATCTATTACAATATTAATAAGATCTGTACAGGCAACTTGGTGATAAGCTGGCTGAGAATACAGATGAAAAACAGTATGATATGGTCGTTATTAAATTACAGCGTACACTGTTGTGTCTTGTAATTAAGCAGGGACAAACTTTCACAGTCTTCTCACAGCAAAATGACATGTGAGCATGGACATATATATGTATTACAGTTTAAGGGATTGCCACACTCCTCCCAACTTTGTTCATCGATAAAAAGAAAATTATCAATTTATTCATTTGTGCAAAGTTTAATTGAACGGCATTTTGCCATTATTGAGATTTTGATAATTTTCTTTCTACCGATGAACAAAGTTGGGAGGAGTGTGGCAATCCCTTAAAGCCACTATTTAGAGCACTATAAGTGGTCTTAACAGTGGGATGATCCTTATTTCAGGATAGAAAAGTGTAAAAAGGCTCTGTGGTCTTAATGAGAAGTTTTACTGTATTCCATTAAGGTCTTAGACCCCATCATTAGCATATTAAAACCAAACAGTAACCATAATTATGTAAGTTATTTAGTTATTAAATGTCTTTAAAAAAGACAATAGGCAAGTTACAGATAATAACAGTTGAGCGATAATGTTTTGTGATTATCTGCCCTTGTTGACATGGTAGTCTTGAGTTAACTCCCTTGGAAACACAAAAATGTTAATTTCTCCATTTTTCTACGGTAAATATCTGATTTCTTATTAAAATAGTACACAAACTCTCTTTGTTAAGTTTTCTAACAAGAGACTTTCTTGAAAAAATAAATATTTTTAAAGTAATAGCAAAAAATCGATATTTTCCATAGGCATTAATGTAAATGTTAACACCTATTATCTCCCGTTAAATAAAAATGTCTTGAAAAATTTCTCGGTGAATCATCTTATATTTTGTATGTCTTTAACACTTTAAAGGTACATTGATTTCCTACCATCCAGTGTCAAGATATGAAATATGTCAATGATGGTCCTAAATCCTTAAAGCCACTATTTAGAGCACCATAAGTGGTCTTAACAGTGGGATGATCCTTATTTCAGGATGGAAAAGTGTAAAAAGGCTCTGTGGTCTTAATGAGAAGTTTTACTGTATTCCATTAACCCATTCCTGTATAGATACACATTTTTACGCATGTGCGACCAGTGTAGATCCAGATCAGCCGGCACATCCGTGCCGTCTGATCAGGATCTGCACTGGTCGCATTTTGGTCAGAAATAACCTAATGAATCAAAAAGCGAACAGTTTAGATCCTGATCAGACGGCACGGATGTGCCGGCTGATCTGGATCTAAACTGTTCGCCCTAGCAATAAAGGTGTATCTGTACGGGAAAGGGTTAAGCTATTTCTCCAATGATATAACTTTTATTGCATGGGCAAAGTGTAGACGGAACCAGTGCCGTTTGATCAGGATCTACCATCTGATTGCTTTTTTTTTTGTTTCTGATCAAGAACTACTTAATTACACAGCATGAATGAAAGAACAACCAGTTTAGATCCAGACCAAATGCAATAGATATTCCAGCTGATCTGGTTCTATACTGTTTGCCCATGAGGTAAAAGGCATATATATAGAGTTAAACCTGCTTCCATACTTCAATCGTAGTTATTAAAGTTGTTGATTGATCGACATAGTGGCCGACTGATGTGGATCTACTCTGTTTACCTATAAATAACAATCATATCCCATTGTGTTTTACAAAATCAACTACCGTCTGTCTGAACGAGGAATACTTACAGAAAAACAGTTGATTAACAAAGATCCAAGCAGAGAACAAACTTAACACTTGCACAGAAAAAAACTTGGCATATCCATTATGCGATATGCGTTATACAAAGAGCATCACAGTAAAGTATACAGTCCAAAGCAAACACTGTCCTAATGTATTATTTATACCTCAAATAGTTCCGAAAACATATTATTGAATTATTGGTTAGCACGAGCATGAGGTAATAATTATTGTCAGATCAAAACGGAGTCGGAGAATTTCTCCCACCATGCATTATCCATCTCTATGAAAGATGTAGCCATAGTCCTACTTACATACTGTCTCAAGATGTCATATGGGGCATGTCACAGGAAAAGGTCTTATTGTTTTATCTTGACATTCAAATTATTACTATATTTGGAAAGAAATTACAATTATTATCTATCATTTTCTCATAACAAAGTGGAGATTTTTTGCTTTTTTTTTTCTGCAAGATGTGTAATTATAAATAATGTTGTCTGCTAAAATTCAAGAATTGATGTCTACTGTCCAAACTTTTAAGGTATATTTTCCTGTGACGTGCCCCACATAACTACTTTATAGGCAGTTCTGTGAAACCAATCTGTCTTCTGACTTAAAGCTGTCTATTCACAGTTCAGGGAGGAATGCGCGTGGGCAGCATTTCCATTACTGCCCATAACAGGCTCAATCAGATTGCGCCTGCAATATTTTCATATTTGTCATGTTCAATGTGTTCCCTTTTCATAATTCCAGTTCTCCTGAACACACTGTTTCAAGCATGTTTAAACTAGAATATGTCCTCGGACACTGATGCACCTGCTGCTGCAACATAATTTTTAATAACAAAGGGCCATAACTCTGGTAAAAATGGTTGCAGGTAAAAATCCTTTCTTTACGATTATCTACACATCCTGCTTGATCACCTGTGCAAGTTTGAAAAAAATCCACCTTATAGTTTAGGAGGAGTTAACGCCACAAGATTTAATTACTGAAATTAACAAAGGGCAATAACTCTGGTAGAAATGGTTGCAGGAAAACATCCTTTCTTTACGATCATCTTCACATCCTGATTGATCATCTGTGTAAGTTTGAAAGAAATCCGCCAAAAAGTTTAGGAGGAGTTGATGCCACAAGATTTGGGGACGTACAGACATACGTATGGACGGACGGACGAGTGCAACTCTATATGCCTCCCGCTTTGTGGGGGCATAAAAAATGCATCATTCTGTAATATATAAAGCACTCCTATGAACACAGTCTTGAAATGTTTTAATGAACTCAATGACCTAAAATGCCATATTAACAAAATAAGACAAATCACTCTATGAACACAATGTCTGAAGTTACTGTGGTCCTATGAACACAAAGTCTCAAGTAGTCATATGAACACAATGTTTCGAGTAGCCCATTGAACACAATGTCTCAAATAGTCCTATGAACAGTTTTATAAACACAATATACAGTGCATATGTTTTCCTATGATCACAATGTCTCAAGACGTCCTATGAATACAATATCTCAAATAGACTTTTCTGAAAAACAATGTCTCAACAAGTCTTAAGAAAACAATGCCTAAAGCAGCACTATTAACACAAGTGAAGTTTTAACAGCTTATTAATTAATATTAATTAATAAATTTTTGATGAATTACAGAATAAAATAAAGTTTTTAATTTTTGGTAAAAACAGACTTTAAGTGACCCATATATTATAGGTAATAATGCTGGGCATAGTAAATGCCTGGGACCAGCTGACCATAAAAAATAATGTACCATTTCTTTATTATGAAATGTATCAATGTTAACAAAAAAGTCTTTTCATACCTGGTCCAATATGAGTCACTGCATTCAATAAACACTTTATGCATTTTATCCCACACAAAACTGCATTGCACTGAACTTTAGAAATAAAACTGTCCAGTATGATATTCATTAACTATCATTAATTAGTTTTGCTCCAGGCCTTAAACTCACCAAACTATTCACTAAGTAAATCAAAATATACACAAACTTATACAATATAACACCCTTGCAATTATATCTGTTCATTGTAGAGCTTAACCCCTCCTCCATAATTTACGTTACGCATTTTTACGCGTGTGCGACCAGTGTAGATCCAGATCAGGATCTGCACTTGTCACATTTTGGTCAGAAATATCCTAACGAATCAAAAAGCGAACAGTTTAGATCCTGATCAGACGGCACGGATGTGCCGGCTGATCTGGATCTAAACTGTTCGCCCTAGCAATAAAGGTGTGTCTGTACAGGAAAGGGTTAAACAGTGTAGACCCAGATGAGCCTGCACTTCTGTGCGATCTGATCAGGATCTACACTGTTTGCTTTTTGATTTATTAGGTTACTTATGGCCAAAAGCAAACATAGCAGATCGTGATGATACACAGATTGTGCTGATGTGTTATCTGAATCTACACCCGTTGCCCATGCAAAAAATATGTATATAGGGTTAATTACCATCGTAAAAGAATTCCCATTTTAAGCAATGAATGAGTAATTTAACATTCTAACACGACTTGATGTTTTTCCCATTGAATTTGCTGTGAATTATTACACAATAATTTACCGCACATGGGCACGGCTATTACTAAATACCTGTCGGTATAAACTTATCACGTGACAATTGTATTTTTCGCTGAGATTTAATTTTGCGCATTTAAGAAAGCACATAATAAGCGAAATTTTTATCCGTGCGTAATATGATGATACCACAGTAACAGAATAATGTTTATTTTATATATTTAGATAAAATACTATAATTATTATCCGCTGTTTTGCGGCAACGTTAAGGTGACGTTAACGTGCCATTTTAAGCAATGAATGAGTTATTTAACATTATTAAGAGCTACTATCCATTCTGACTTTGGTCATATCATAATACTGTAAATCCATTATTTTTCATTGGTATGCAATTTCCTGGTTCTCCATAAAATGGTGGTTACGTGAGCTCTTAAATTCATGATTATCAATTTCCTAAAATGATACTTACTTATTACAAAAATATATTTTCCCTTCAAATTCATGGATATTACTTCCCCACCCACTAATATTACAGTATCTAAGCAATTCTGGCCAAAATTTTTCTGTCCAATCATTTTTTTCAAATCATTGTAAATTATTTATATATTGACAGTAGCTTTCCATCCAGACAATTATACACTTTCCATTTCCAATTTCCTACTTTATGCACAAAATTAAGTTAATGATTTACCAGTTACTGCATGTAAAACTAAGATTGGAGACCAGTCTCAAATCTCAAGCATCTGATTGGCTGAAATGGCAAACAGTCACCATTTCAGCCAATCAGATGCTTGAGATTTGAGACTGGTCTCCTGATTCAGTTTTAAGATCTTGAGCCCGTCTCTGTTTCCAGGATAATGAACCCAATGTGTTACCTTCCATTTCCAATTTCCCACTTTATGCACAAAATTAAGTTAACGATTTACCAGTTACTGCATGTAGAACACTGTGAGTAAATCCCAATAGTGTAAAAGTATTCCTTATTTCTGGTGTTATTGTCTCTATTTCCAGGATAATGAATGGAACGGAATTAGAGTTTCCCTGTTTCTGACAGATATTCCTGTGTCCCCAACTGAACGCATTAATCGTAAGACATAGCTATATTACTCTAATTGTTTTCTTATTGATTGCCTGGATGATACAGTCATTAAATTTTGCCAGGTGTTCAATTCAGTCATTCTGCTGTTCCACGCTGAGTCACAGAATTAAATATTGAAAAAAATACCATCGGACACAGGTAGAAGTTTAGTGTAGATCCTGATCATATGGCACACATGTGCTGGCTAATCTTGATCTAAAAACTTTGCCTGTAGATAACAGCCATATCCCACTGTGTAGCGTTTCTGTGAACTAAACTCACTTAATCCAACTTACACTTCCATTTATCCAAATCTGCCACATCTCTTATTCTCCAATCCAAAAAAGGCATAAATAAAATCACAGAAATAAATGCCATCCTTTTCCAGCCAAAACTTGTAGAAAACTAGAATTTGTCCTCTGACACTGATACCCCCACTGCTGAAACATAATTTTTATTAACAAAGGGCCTTAACTCTGGTAAAAATGGTCACAGGAAAAAATCCTATCTTTACATTCATCTACAATCCTGCTTGATCATCTGTGCAAGTTTGAAAGAAATCTGCCGAATAGTTTAGGGGTTGATGCCACAAGATTTGGGGACGTACGGCCGGACGGCCGGAGGAGTGCAACTCTATATGCCTCCCACTTTGTGGGGGCATAAAAACAACTTTACGCTGATGAGCTACAATTAAATTTTGCATTTACGATTTTTCATGCCAAATCAATTAATGCCAATATCATGTAGGTATAAATTCCCGCACTGACACTGTTTTCATAAAATTAGCAATAACATATGCACATTTCTGTGGGGTTTGATTTTACACTTTTTCCCTTGTGCCAATTATGTGAAATTAAAACTGGTGTGAAATATAATAAAACTACAGTAACTCTTCTGTTAATTACAACAAATCCTCTTTAAATCTGACATAATCACCTCTCTAATAACTAATTTTAAGTGTGGAATCATCTGATAATGTTCTGTATGTACTACACTATTTCTAAAAGGTCACAAAGTCTTAACTAGATCTATTTACTCCATAGATATGCTTTTTATCATAATTATGGGCAAAAAGTGTAGATCCAGATCAGCTTCTGCATCCATGCTGTCTGATCAAGCTCTGGTGCCAAGGTTATAAAACTGAGATTAGAAACCAGTCTCAAATCTCAAGCATCTGATTGGCTGAAATGGCGACCAGTCGCCATTTCAGCCAATAAGATGCTTGAGATTTGAGACTGGTTTCCATGCTCAGTTTTATAACCTTAGGCACTGGACTGTTTGCATTTTGATTCATTAGGTTATTTCTGAACAAAAAGCGAACAGTGCAGAAGCTGATCAGCTGACGGTACTGATGTGCTAGCTGATCTGGATCTACACTGTTGGCCCGAGTCATATTATGGTGTATAATTATTAGGGGGAAAGGGTAAAATTTACAACATGTATGTGCCGGCTGATCTGGATCTACACTGTTCGCCCACGCAATAAAGCTTTGTCTACGGAGGAAAGGGTTAATTTCACCGCTTTTGTGCAAGCATAGATTTGCCGCAGTTGTAGTAATCTCGTAAGATTAGATATTCAGTGTTTTAATTTCACCGAGATTTGATTTCACACATTTTTCCCAGTGCGAAATACCCGAAAATCAATCCACCGCAAATTACCAGCCCGGTTAGCTCAGTAGGTAGAGCGTCTGCTTCCGGACTGGGAGGTCGTGGGTTCGATCCCCGGCCGGGTCATACCAAAGACTTTAAAAATGGTAGTAATGGCTTCCCTCCTTGGCGCTCAGGGTGTAAGGGTTAGCATTACGACCGATTCGGCGGGTGTCGGTATAGGAGGACCCGCAAGGAGATCCGAAGTCGGAGGTGCTGAGCCTGCAATATGGCGGTCTCCTATCCAAAAGCGCAGCACCACGCTTACACGCCGAAAAGGTGAACGCCAAAAAAAAAAAAAAAATCCACCGCAAAATAACAAAATAATACGACTACAGCAAAGAGTTGACACTTTGAAAAACCCAACTTCTACTTAGAAAGAACATGAAGCCACTGATTAAGATCATCACAGAACTTCCAAATTAGAAGATTTATGCAGTGCACTGAAAGAGTGTTTTTCACGGTGCACGTGCAAAACAGCTGTAACTCTATTTGAATAAAGAATGTGGCTAGAACTGTTTTGCTCTCGACCTATGATATGTAATGAATAGTTAATTGTGGTGTTAGACAGGATGGCTTATGGGTAATTGACTACAGGAACCAAATCTTAACAGATATTATTGTAAAATCAATAAGTGTACAGTCTTTAGACACCATTCTTGAAAAACTTGTACCGTTACAAATCACTCTTTGACTTGGGTCACTTATAATGATAATTAAAAATAGTATGTGTTCCAAAATTTAGGAACAGCAAAATACTGCTTCTGAAAATTTCCCTAAACATAAGGACAATGAAAAAAAAACATTCTGAGTGTGTCCCAAAATATAGAGGCAAATAATAATTAATTTCATGAAAAATTATGGTGTCCCAATATTTAAGCTATCACAAGAGTTAGTGTTATTAAAATACCTGCAAAGCATAATATGGCAACTGAAATTGTGAATCTCGAACTCAAGGTAAATTGTAAATCTCAAGTTAAATGCGAATCACAAATTAAATTTTAAATCACTGTGAATCTCAACTAAATTTGAGAATCTTACAATTATTGTAAATTGTAACTCTCTGCGTAAGTTTTAAATCTCAACTTAAACTGAAAATCTCACTTTCAACTTTAAAATTTAATCTCAACATAATTTGTAAATTGTAACTCAGTTCTAAACAATGTCTACACATATTAAATCTCCTGTTTGTTCAATGTAATAATAATTTCTCTTCATTATTCCTTTATGAAATGCTGTCAAATATAATTTAATACAAGAGCCAGTCGGAAACGACAGCACGCTCGACTATTCAAAGTCAGACATATTTAAGCACATTTAAAACTGGGCTTCATTTAAACTGGGGAGTGATTCAGGAGTTTATGACACCCACACACACACATGAACAAAAGTTTCTTAATCCAAGTTAGGAAATCAATAAATTACACTTAATTTATTAATGTAGTTTTTTTAGAGGGTTTACACAACCCAGTCCATACACCCCTGCCCACCTATAGTGTGGTGTAGTATAGTAAGGTATGGTATTGTTGTTGGTGGTGTTGTTGTTGTTGGTGGTGTTGTTGTTGTTGGTGGTGTTGTTGTTGTTATTAGGGTTTTTGTTGGTTGTGTTGTTGGTGTTGTTGTTGTTGTTGTTGGTGGTGGTGTTGTTGTCAGTGTTGTTGCTGTTGGTGGTGGTTGTTGATGCTATTGTTGGTGTTGATGTTGTTGTTGGTGGTGTTGTTGACGGTGTTGTTGGTGGTGTAGTTGTTGTTATTTGTGTTATTGTTGGTTGTGTTGTTGGTGTTATTGGTGGTGGTGGTTTTGGTGGTATGTGGTGGGGGGTGGTGGTAGTCTGGTGTGGTGTGGTGGGTGGTGGTGGGTGGGTGGTGGTGGTGGGTGGTGGTGGTGGTTTGGTAGTGGTAGGGGGTGGTGGTGGGTGGGTGGGTGTGGGGTGGGTGGGGGTGGGGTGGTGGTGGGTGGGTGGATGGGTGGGTGGGTGGGTGGGGGGGGGGGGGGGGGGGGGGCGGTGGGGATGGGTTGGTGGGTGGGTGTGGGTGGGTGGGTGGGTGGTGGTGGTGGGTTGTGGTGTGGTGTGGTGTGGTGTGGTGGTGGGTGTGTGGGTGTAGGGTGGGTGGTGGTGGTGGAAGGTGGTGGTGGGAGGTGGGTGTGGGGTGGGTGGGTGTGGGGTGGGTGTGGGTGGTGGTGGGTGGGGTGGGTGGGTGTTGGGTGGGTGGTGGTGGTGTGGGTGGTGGTGGGTGGTGGTGGGTGGGTGGTTGTGGGGTGGGTGGTGGTGTGGTGTGGTGTGGTGTGGTGTGGTGTGGTGTGGTGTGGTGTGGTGTGGTGTGGTGTGGTGTGGTGTGGTGTGGTGTGGTGTGGTGTGGTGTGGTGTGGTGTGGTGTGGTGTGGTGTGGTGTGGTGTGGTGTGGTGTGGTGTGGTGTGGTGTGGTGTGGTGTGGTGTGGTGTGGTATGGTATGGTATGGTATGGTATAGTATAGTATAGTATAGTATAGTATAGTATAGTATAGTATAGTATAGTATAGTATAGTATAGTATGGTAACCACTCAACACTTTCAACCAAAGTATGTTAAGCACATCTGTTTTAAACCTTTTCTATAGCATTACCTATGAAAAACACTAACATTGAAACTTTAACCATAATTTCTAAGTCTTAATTCTAATTTCTAAGCGAAAAAGGGCAAAAATTAAATAAAAAAAGCAAGGATGAGTTATGGGCCTTTGAAAATCAACCTGATGTATTATAAAATAAAGGTATACAAAGTTTTAAAGTTGTCGTTTTAATAGAATGAAAGATATGAGGTTTCACCACCTTGCACGCAAATTTTAACCTTAATTTCTAAGTCGAAAAAGGGCAATAATTTGATATAAATCAAAGAAAGAGTTATGGTTCTTGGCATACATGGTCAGGGTCATGATAGTGAACAAGTTTCAAAGCTATAGTACAAGAAGTATGAAAGTAACTAGCTTGCATGCAAACTTTAACCTGAAATTCTAAGTTGAAAAAGGGCCATAATTTGAACAAAATGGAAGTTAGAGTTATGCTTCTTGGCATACCCACTCGGGATATGATAATGAACAAGTGCTGAAAGTTTCAAAGCTGTAGTATAAGTAGTATGGAGTTACGGGTTTGTACACTAGCTTGCACGCAAACTTTAACCTGAAATTCTAAGTCGAAAAAGGGCTATAATTTTAATAAAATGAAAGTTAGAGTTTTGGTTCTTGGCATACACGCTTGGGAGATGATGATGAACAAGTGTGCCAAGTTTCAAAGCTGTAGTATAAGTTGTATTGAAGTTATGCACGCAAACTTTAACCTGAAATTCTAAGTCGAAAAAGGGCCATAATTTGATCAAAATGAAAGTTAGAGTTATGGTTCTTGGCATACATACTCGGGACATGATGATGAACAAGTGTGCCAAGTTTTAAAGCTGTAGCTATAGTAGTTTTTAAGATATCAGTAGGTTGCACGCAAACTTTAACCAAAGCGAGACGCCGACGCCGACGCCCAAGCGAGTACAATAGCTCGACATATTCTTCGAATAGTCGAGCTAAAAATGCATCCCATGTTCTGCATGATGTATAATCTTGGCCTCAAAGACATATATTTTAATTATCTTCAGTTTCATTAAAATTTAAATGTTGCATACCGTAAATAGGAGGTATATTTAGTATTACAGGAAACTTCATGCTAAATTAATTAATAAACTAATTTTATACATTATCATTAAATATATACTAATATACATAATACTTTATCAGTAATACTATTAATAAAATTATCAATACTACATTTTTTCTTTACTCCATGGATATGTCTATTATCACATGGGTGAACATTGTAGATCCAGATCACATGCCATAAGGTGACCACATGGGTGATTCAGAATACGTGGGCAACCACACTGGCTATCCAGATCACATGCCATAAGGTGACCACATGGGTGATTCAGAATACGTGGGCAACCACACTGGCTATCCAGATCACATGCCATAAGGTGACCACATGGGTGATTCAGAATACGTGGGCAACCACACTGGCTATCCAGATCACATGCCATAAGGTGACCACATGGGTGATTCAGAATACGTGGGCAACCACACTGGCTATCCAGATCACATGCCATAAGGTGACCACATGGGTGATTCAGAATACGTGGGCAACCACACTGGCTATCCAGATCACATGCCATTAGGTGACCACATGGGTGATTCAGAATACGTGGGCAACCACACTGGCTATCCAGATCACATGCCATAAGGTGACCACATGGGTGATTCAGAATACGTGGGCAACCACACTGGCTATCCAGATCACATGCCATTAGGTGACCACATGGGTGATTCATAAGACATGGGCAACCACACTGGCTATCCAGATCACATGCCATAAGGTGACCACATGGGTGATTCAGAATACGTGGGCAACCACACTGGCTATCCAGATCACATGCCATTAGGTGACCACATGGGTGATTCAGAAGACATGGGCAACCACACTGGCTATCCAGATCACATGCCATAAGGTGACCACATGGGTGATTCAGAATACGTGGGCAACCACACTGGCTATCCAGATCACATGCCATTAGGTGACCACATGGGTGATTCAGAAGACATGGGCAACCACACTGGCTATCCAGATCACATGCCATAAGGTGACCACATGGGTGATTCAGAATACGTGGGCAACCACACTGGCTATCCAGATCACATGCCATAAGGTGACCACATGGGTGATTCAGAATACGTGGGCAACCACACTGGCTATCCAGATCACATGCCATTAGGTGACCACATGGGTGATTCAGAAGACATGGGCAACCACACTGGCTATCCAGATCACATGCCATAAGGTGACCACATGGGTGATTCAGAATACGTGGGCAACCACACTGGCTATCCAGATCACATGCCATTAGGTGACCACATGGGTGACTCAGAATACGTGGGCAACCACACTGGCTATCCAGATCACATGGGTTACAACCAGTGTTTCCAGTGTAGATCTGGATCAGCCAGCTTGGATATTGATCTGGATCTGTGATAAAAGTCATATCCTATGGACTAAGAGCTTATAAATAACGACGCTAAAGATTAACACACATCTTCCACCAAAAGTACTGATGCTATATTCTATAATCAGCAAAAATCTAATCCTTTACTTCATATATATATATGGAATATTATAACAGTATGCATTCTGTAGGTTCGTATTTTTTGAGTTGGGTATGTAAACAATATCGCGCGAGACCGAAGGTCGACGGTGATGTGGTTACATACGCAACGAGAAATTATATACCCTTCTCGCTCAAAACAAATTTAAATAAACTAAACAACAAAATTTTTGTCAAAAAACGTGGTTTACATAATAGCAGAAATAAAAATAGTAACGCGATAGTGAATTTATGAATGGCGTAGAAAATTTTTGAATGGCGTAAAAATACAGTAACGTTTGTAAAACTGCGACGGAAATTTCCTATCTTGGATATCGTTATTTGCCGGAAAATTACGACAATCTTCTGTGACATTGTATATGACGTCACATATAACACGGAAAGCTGGACATTGTTCGATACAGAATTTCTTATCTGACGAGTTGTATCAATTTTGCGGATTAACAATGCACTATTCTAAAATCATTCATGGGTATATAATAAATACCTTTCTTGCCAGAGTGAACAGTGTAGATCCAGATAAGCCAGCACATCTGTGCCACCTGATCAGGATCTTAACTGTTTGCTTTTAGATTCATTAGGTCATTTCCGACCAAGAAGTGACCTGTGTAGATTCTGAGCAGATGGCACAGATGTGCTGGCTGATCTGGATCTACACTGGCCACATGCGTGTTAAAATGCATACAATATGGAGTAAAAGGATTATCAGAAAAAAGTGAATACTGTCATTGTTCGAATATAAGCCGCACTCATGTATAAGCCGCACTGCCCCCAAACATGATAGAACAGATGAAAATGGCTTTAACAAAATGTATAAGCAGCCTAACCTGTGTATTAGCCACACCCCCAACTTTTTAGTGCCAAATTCTGGAAAAAAAGTGCGGCTTATATTCAGACAATGATGGTATGTTTTATTTCTGCAGAGGAAAGAGACAGACTAACTGGGGCCTAAGTTCATAAAACTAAGATTGGAGACATGTCTAAAATCTCAAGCATCTGACAAACTGAAATGGCAACCAGTCACTATTTCAGCCAATCAGATGCTTGAGATTTGAGACTGGTCTCCAGATTTAGTTTTATGATTTTAGGCACAGGAGTATTAGTTCAAGACAAGAAAGTCACACAAGTTAAAAGAAATATTAGTACAACTAGAAATAAACCAAACAGTATTTTGGAATCAGTATAAAATATTAACATTAATCCTTTAAGCACAATGTAAATTTTGCAGATCCAGATCTAGATATGTCATAACTTTTTTTATCAGGGTCTCTTTGCTCCATGGGATATGGCAGTTATCCATGGTGAACAGTGTAGATCCAGATCTGTGCCATCTAATCAAGATCTACACTGTTTGCTTTTTTGATTCATTAGGCTTTTTCTGACCAAGAACTGAACAGTGTAGATCCAGATCTGTGCCATCTAATCAAGATCTACACTGTTTGCTTTTTTGATTCATTAGGCTTTTTCTGACCAAGAACTGAACAGTGTAGATCCAGATCTGTGCCATCTAATCAAGATCTACACTGTTTGCTTTTTTGATTCATTAGGCTTTTTCTGACCAAGAACTGAACAGTGTAGATCCAGATCTGTGCCATCTAATCAAGATCTACACTGTTTGCTTTTTTGATTCATTAGGCTTTTTCTGACCAAGAACTGAACAGTGTAGATCCAGATTGGTCTGAAAAAAATTTGCCAGCTAATTTGATTCTACACTTTTTCCTCATGCAAACAAACACAATAATGGAGTCAAGAGCTAAATTAAGTTATTTAATATAAGTTATATAAATATTAACTTAGATTTTTCAGTACACACTAAAGTTTAAAAAAAAAACTGCTTGTAGAATTTATACTGTTTCCAAAAATACAATTTTCTGGGGCTAAATTGATATTTCACCCGTCAAACTGTTACAATATTATCCGTTTCCTCCATATTTATGTATTTTTAAGCATGTGCAACCAGTGTAGATCCAGATCAGCCGGCACACATGCATAAAAATGCGTATTTATGGAGGAAAGGGTTATATTCAACAAAAAGTTTGATAGATATACCTTATTTTTCCTGTTGCAGACTCTAAAAGCACTTTATTATATGTATACACATTTTTATGGCATGCGGTTAGCACAATAATTACTTAAACTATAGGTTTAACTGTTAAACCCATAGTTTAACAGACTTAAACCCAGGGTTTAAGAGTCTTAATCCTATAGTTTCAACTTTTCGGAATTAAAACTATAGTTTAAGACCTTAAACTATATGTTTAACAGTTAAACCCTATGTTTAACAGTTAAACCCTATGTTTAAGACTCTTAAAGCTATAGATTAAACTTTATTTCTCTTAAACATATATATTAAGGTCTTAAACTATAGGTTTAACTGTTAAACCCGTAGTTTAAGACTTCATTTCACTGTTTTCTCTTAAACCTATAGATTAAGACTTTAAACCATTGGTTTCAACTTTTTTGCTTAATCCCATAGATTAAAGTTTCATTTTTCGTGTTTTTGTCTTAAAACTATATGTTTAAGAGATTTCAATTTCTTAAACCCGTAGATAGAAGTCTTAAACTATGGGTTTAAGCGCCGTTTGCACATTAATGACTTAAACTATATGTTTAACACTTAAACCCTAGGTTTAACAGCGAACCAATAGAAACTATAGTATTAAGCCATTCAACCAATGAAATCGCTCTTGGTATTTCACAAGTGATTAGCGTTGTTGATAAGGTAAATATGTCGTCTGCTTATGGTTAAAAACTGGAGGTGAACGGCCATTTGCAAAATAATAATTATTAAGTAATAATAGCGTTAAACTGCGTAGTGAATAAGACAGAATTATTTTTATATAAATTGACCTGTATATACTTATTTTATGTATGGACTAAAACTGGATCTGAAGTTTTGGATTTTGGACAGTATTTCGTAGAAAGTTAAAGGAAAGCTAAGATACCCTACCTATCCGAATATGGACAGTTTTGCAGTTTTCTCATTCGTATTCACAAAGAGGAGGAAAGCTTACGCGCATTTTATTGTTGTTGTTGTTGTTTTTGGTTGGAGGCGATGGGACCTACCACCATGAGCAAATAACCATGTAGTAAGCCCCGAATTGGCAGATTTCATCTGGTTGGGCAGTACTGGCTCTGCAAGTTTGTCGCGTCATAAAATATAATATTGACGGATAGATTGGATACACAAAATGATTTGACGTGAATAAAAATCATAATTATGCACTGCCGACGTCCGATCAAATAATTTTTATCAAGGTTAGCATTCTCAAATATATTTACTGTACACGTCGTGCAAACAGCATCGTCATTTACAATAACGTTGATGTACAACAAACATCAGGGATCGACATAAAACGCATAGTGACCAAAACACAGGAAGTATACGTGTTAATTTTCTTGCAACACAAATAGTGGTTCCATAATCGCGACATTGTTAATTCCCATTGATTAAAGTTTCATTTTACGTATTTTTGTCTTAAAACTAAATAATTAAGAAATTTAAATACTTAAACCCATAGATGTCTCAAAGTGTGGGTTTAAGCGCCGTTTGCACATTAATTACTTAAACTATATGTTTAACACTTAAACCCGAGGTTTAACAGCGAACCAATAGAAACTGTAGTATTAAGCCGTTTAACCAATGAAATCGCACATGATGTTTCACACGTGATTAGCGTTGTCGTTAAGGTAATACTGGAGGTAAACGGCCATTTGCAAAATAATGATTATATGGCGTTGTTGATAAGACAGAATTATTTTTATTTATAAATTAACATGTATATACTTGATTTCTTTAGGCAATACAATTGGAACTGTAGTATTTGATTTTGGACAGGATTTCTTAGAAAGATACAGGAAAGCTAAGACACTCTTCGTATCCGAATATGGACAGTTTTGCAGTTTTCTTTATTCGTATTCAAAGCAGAAGGAAAGGCTATGCGCATTTTATCTTTTTGTTTTGTTTTGTTGTTTTTTTTGGTCGGAGACATTGGGACTCACCATGAGCAAATAACCATGTAGTAAGCCCCGAAGATATCTTCTGGTTGGGGCAGTACTGGCTCAGTAAGTTTGTCGCGGCATAAAAATATAATATAGATCGATAGACTGGATACACAAAATGATTTGACATGATTATGATATTTCACTTCTTTGGACCTGAAAAAATCATATTTATGCACTGCCGACGTCCGATCAAATAAATTTTACCAAGTTAAAAATTCTCTTTGATATTTTAACACATCGTGCAAACGTCATCATTTACAATAAAGAAATTTTTAAATATTATCCTGTTCAACAAACATCAGGGATCGACACAAAACGCGCAGTGTCCAAAACACAGGGAGATCATACTGCAAAAACTACCTCACCGGGTTATCCGATCAACGAACTTTTCGCTATATAAAACAAAGAAGGCAGTAACATTCATGTGCATAACTTTTCTCCTGCTCATCTCAATTCTTAGGTGCAAAAAGCTTCATAAAATTTAATCTTTGCTCTATATTTATATATTTATTTCATATAAAATTTCAAACATTGCGATAGTCTGTTTTTAGGCTATAGTTAACCATCTCAGCCTCCTATATATTCTGTTGAAAATCGTTCAAAATCGGCGATCTGTCCGTTTTTAGTGAATTAATTCTACTATTTCTATTGAAATAAAAGCTTAGGTGCAAACGGATAAAAAACAAGACAAATTTATCTTTCAACTGATATATGTTTTTCTTTGTAAAACTTATGATGCGATAGCCTGTTTTGGGGGTGAAGTCAGAATAGTTTTTTAATTTAAAAAAAGGACCCGATATATATTGCGCTGAATCGAAAATCGTTCCCGGGGTTAACCTTATTTCGCGGTTGAATGGAGACGGTTTAACAATGTGCCATTTCACTATTTTACTCCAGCTGTAAAATGAAACAAAAAGCCAAATCGTAAAAACATATGTATAATTTTAGTGGTTTATAGAGATTAGACCTAATGAATGCTTTGTGTTTTATGTTCAATATTATTATTTGTTGTTGTTTGTTTTGTTGTGCTTTTTTTGCTGGTGAAAGGCAAGGGGTGTATTTGCTAAATTTCGAAAATTTAAAATTATTATTGTTGCTGTTGTAATATACATAAAAATAGAATTTACATTTAAAGGCACCGAAGCTTAAACGTGTCCAACCAGAAACGAAACAAATTCTGATTTTATTAAAGTCGTCTATATGCATTTATCTTTCGAAGGTTGCGTATTTTTGTTGTTAAAAAGTTTAAGATTTCACACCTGATTGAAGTAAAGGCAAACGGAGAATATCTCTCAGGTGTTTTTGATATCATTGAAAGATTCGAATCCACATTTTTACACGTGTCCACAGTTGCCCACCTGTCATCTGGTAGCTAACACAAATTCGGATTATGGATTCTTCTCAGCGAAAACAAAAACAACAACAACAACAAATTGTCTTAAGATTAAGCTAAATAATCTAAACAAATTTATAAGACCGAATTCAGAGAATTTGCGTTACCTTACAAGATAGTTAATTTTAATTCAGTTACAAAGTACCGGTATTCTCGAAATTATCGAGTCAAAACAGTAAATTTACAGAATTAAAATCAGCACTAATTCATATAATTATAATATTCTGACTTTATTATGACAGAATTAAATAAATCAGTTTGAACGCCGTTTTGCATTATTTCTTTAACGGATTTATAAACTTAACAGTCTTTTCATTTGACAACAACTATTTACATTTCTGTATTATTTTGATTGGTTTTAAAACAAAGAATCTGCCCTTAGGTGTCAACTATACGTTGACTGGTGTTTTATTGCACGACTGTAGTTTAATTGTCGACATCCGGATTAAGTGCCCCATCAAGCAGGAAACAAGTACATACACTGACCATCCACTTCGATTTGTTTTACCTCTTGGGTAAAAAACAACAACAACATGAGACAGGTACAAAACAGAACAAAAGTTATGCACTTTTAATAATGCAGAAGGCATTTTACATTAAGAAAAAATGTTATTATTTGAGAATCCATTATCGACTTAAATTGTGGATTTTTTTAGTTTAAATGTTAAGACTGTGGAAATAAAACCGTAAAAATTCTTATTTAATGATCAACGTAGCACGCTGTATGGTGGCTGATCTATGCCATTTCGTTTTTTCGTTATTTCGCCGCGAAATAACGCTAAGCGAAAAGACGAAATAACGAAAAAACGCCACGCGAAAAGACGAAATAACGAAAAAACGCCACGCGAAAAGACGAAATAACGAAAGAACGCCACGCGAAATAACGAAAAAACGCTATTTTTGCGCGAATTAACAAAAAGTCGCCGTGCAATAAAACGCCAATTTAACTGTACAAAATAGCGTTCTTTCTAGCTTCGCCTGGCGTTTTTTCGTTATTTCGCTTGGCGTCTTTTCGTTATTTCGCTTGGCGTCTTTTCGCTCGGCGTTATTTCGTTATTTGCTTGGCGTTTATTCGTTGTTTCGCGTGGCGTTTTTTCGTTATTTCGTCTTTTCGCGTGGCGTTTTTTCGTTATTTCGTCTTTTCGCGTGGCGTCTTTTCGTTATTTCGCTCGGCGTTTTTTCGTTATTTCGTATTTTCGCGTGGCGTCTTTTCGTTATTTCGCTTGGCGTTTTTTCGTTATTTCGTATTTTCGCGTGGCATTTTTTCGTTATTTCGTCTTTTCGTGTGGCGTCTTTTCGATATTTCGCTTGGCGTTTTTTCGTAATTTCGTATTTTCGCGTGGCGTTTTTTCGTTATTTCGTATTTTCGCGTGGCGTTTTTTCGTTATTTTGTCTTTTCGCGTGGCGTCTTTTCGTTATTTCGCTTGGCGTTTTTTCGTTATTTTGTATTTTCGGTGGCGTTTTTTCGTTATTTCGTCTTTTCGCGTGGTGTCTTTTCGTTATTTCGCGTGGCGTTTTTTCGTTATTTTGTATTTTCTCGTCGCTTTTTTTTGTTATTTCGTCTTTTCGCGTGGCGTCTTTTCGTTATTTCACTTGGCGTCTTTTCGCTCGGTGTTTTTTCGTTATATCGCGTGGCGTTATTTCGCTTGGCATCTTTTCGTTATTTCGCTTGGCGTCTCTTCGCTCGGAATGCATGTTTCTGGCAATGACTCAAAGTGCAATGCACAAGAACCGTAACTTTACTTTCTTTCGTTTTTTAATTATTGCCCTTTGATTTATTTTACAGAGCATTTCTTGTGCGGAGCGTTACTGTCACCATAGGTTCAAATGACTCCAAACTTGGTATGCATGTTTCTTGCAATGACTCGAAGTGCACTGCACAAGAACCGTAACTCTACCTTGTTCCGTTTTTGAATTAATTTTCTTTGATTTTTATAGAGCATTTCTTGATAGGAGCGTTACAATGTCACAATATGTTCAAATGACTCCAAACTTGGTATGCATGTTTCATAAAAGCAGTGTTAGGTATGCTTTGCGACAATATTGCTCATATTTTGTCCCATTAATGTCGTTAAATTATTCCCCTTTGATTGACTTTATAGAGCATTTCTTGTCATTCTTTTAAATTATTCCCTTGATTGATTTTAGTGCCTTTCTTGCCAAGGAATTAACTTGTTGTGCATGTTTCTTGCAACCAGACAATTAAAAGGTTATTTTATATGTGAATTTTGTGCAAATACATTGCTAATAACTGTAGATCAATAAACTACCAAAAATATTGTTAGGCGACACATCTGACTCGCGGAGCTCTAGTTTATTTTATTTGTTAATCAACTCAAACCAACAAATGTTTTTGTTGTTGGGATTAAGTGGGAATTCATGCACCTATCCATCACACCCCACCTGTATTTCTTTTTTTGACTTTTATTTCTCAAAACTCGCACCAATCAAAACTTTTTGGTGGTGGTGGTTGGGAAAAATCATTGGTACCGCCTCTGCCCTTCCATTTCTATCCCCCGCCGCGTAGCGGGATGGGGGTATAGGAATGGTCATCGTTTGTCCGTCTGTCTGTCCTTCCCTCCTTCCGTCCGTGAATAGTTGTTGTTACCCATATGCCCAGCTTTACTGTTGCTACACTTTGCGCATGTCAACCGGAAGGCGAAAAGACGAAAAAACGCCAAGCGAAATAACGCCACGCGAAATAACGAAAAAACGCCAAGCGAAAAGACGCCATGCGAAATAACGAAAAGACGCCACGCGAAAAGACAAATTACGAAAAAACACCACACAAAAATACGAAAAACGCCAAGCGAAATAACGAAAAGACGCCACGCGAAAAGACGAAATAACGAAAAAACGCCACACGAAAATACGAAATAACCAAAAAACGCCAAGCGAAATAACGAAGAGACGCCACGCGAAAAGACGAAATAACGAAAAAACGCCACGAGAAAAAACGAAATAAGGAAAAAAAACGCCACGCGAAACAACGAAAAAACGCCAAGCGAAATAACGAAATAACTCCGAGCGAAAAGACGCCGAGCGAAATAACGAAAAGACGCCAAGCGAAATAACGAAAAAACGACAGGCGAAACTAGAAAGAACGCTATTTTGTGCAGTTAAATTGGCATTTTTTCGCACGGCGACTTTTCGTTATTTCGCGCAAAAATAGCGTTTTTTCGTTATTTTGAGTGGCGTTCTTTCGTTATTTCGTCTTTTCGCGTGGCGTTTTTTCGTTATTTCGTATTTTCGCGTGGCGTTTTTTCGTTATTTCGTCTTTTCGCTTGGCGTTATTTCGCGGCGAAATAACGAAAAAACGAAATGGCATAAATCAGCCACCATAACGCTGTATATTCTGCAATTCTTTTACTAAATTACTAACATCCGATATTAACTATTTGGATTCTTATTTGGATTTCATTTTTTTAAATAATATTTTCGCAAAATCTTGGAGTGTTTATTACCTATATTCTAAACGATATCGCGTATTTACATGCTTTTATTTCCACAGGTTTAATTTATGATTGATAAACTTTGTATCAAACGTTCATCAATAAACTTTTGATATTACAGATTAATTATAGTATTGTTATATGAATATGGATTTAATTAGTTAAAACCAAACTCAGGAAAAAAGAGAAACTGCTGTTGAGTATACTGTTGAGTTTCTTTGAACACAAAAAAAGGATCCATAATCGCTTCATCAACTTGGTTTCTCCTTGTCCGCGGCATTCCTTTCAATGCCCTTGCGAGTTTTAAACGAAATTATCCGTGAGGAAAATGTAACATACTCTCTAGACCTGTCAAAGTCAACTGTCACTTAGATAACAAAGCAAAAATATGAATCACATCCTCTCCAAGATTTTAAAACCCTCGTATGTTATACATCCGGCTACTTCCGCTTAAATAACAACAACAACTTCTCACGTGGTTACAAACTCGAAAAATGATTGGATACCTCTTAAACCATAGGTTTAACAGTTAAACCCGTAGTTTAAAGTCTTAACTATATAGTTAACAGATTTTGAGGATTATTGTGCTTATTAAACTTCAAAGTATATGATTAACTGTTAAACTATGGGTTTAAGAGTTCAATCTATAGGTTTAAAGAAAAATCATTTAAAACTATGTATTTAAGTCTCTTAATACCATAGTTTAATGTAATTTTGTCGAAAATCTCTTAAACCTATAGATTAAAGTCTGAAACTATAGGATTAACACTTAAACATAGGGTTTAAGCTGATAAACCTGTAGTTTAAGAAACATTCTGCACAATTTTCTCTTAAACCCATAGTTTCAACTCTTAAACTATATGTTTAACAGTTAAACCCTGGGTTTAAGTCTGTTAAACTATGGGTTTAACAGTTAAACCTATAGTTTAAGTAATTATTGTGCTAACCGCATGCCATACATTTTAACCATGTGCAACAGTGTAGATCCCCATTAGCCAGCACATTCTAGCTGTCAGAACAGGATATGCACTATTTGGTTTTTTATCAGAAATGACCTATTAAATCAAAAAGTGAACAGATCAGATCCTGATCAGATGGCACAGATGTGCTGGCTAATCTGGATCTACACCAGTGTCACATGCATTAAAATGCGTGTATATTGCGTAAAGGGTTAATTCATACTGACAGTGATTTTAGCCGCAGAAATAAAATAAAAGCAAAGCAACGGCTTCATGCATACCTCAGAATGATGGGAAACAAAATGGCTACTGCTGAAAGGAAGTGTGTACCGTTTTACAACATATATAACATCAACCACACCAAAAATTAACCCTTTCCTTCATAGACACACCTTGATTGCGAGGGCAAACAGTTAAGATCCAGATCAGCTGGCACATCCATGCCGTCTGATCAGGATCTAAACTGTTCGCTTTTTTATTTGTTAGGTTATCTATAACCAAAACGCGACCAGTGCAGATCCTGATCAGATGACACTGATGTGCCAGCTGATCAGGATCTTCACTGGTCACACATGCATAAAAATGCGTAAATATGGAGGAGAGGGTTAGATGGGGCATGTCATGGAAAAAGGTGTTGGACAGCTGACGTCAATCATTGCAATAAAGTTCAAAAGTTGAGCAGAAGACATTTCTTATTATGCATTTTGTTGAAAAATTAACATTATATGAAAAAAGGTGTAATAAAATTGCAGAAAATAATAAATAATTGTAAATTCTTTCCAAATATGTTAACAACTAAAATATCAAAAATATCTCCGAAACCACCTTTTTATGTGACGTGCTTCAAATAAAACTATGAATCCCATAAAGAAACTAGGTCAACAACGATAATGCGACATCAATTATAAAAACATTAATCAAGTTGCTCTTTGAGTTTCCATCATTTATTTAACGTATTGTAAGAGTGGTAATTTGTACTGACAATCAGTATATTTATAGTACAGTCAACGAAGAGTTACTTCCCCTCCGTATAAACAATTTAGTGGGAACAAAGCATATATTTTCCAATGAACATGTGTACCAAAATGGCTGTACCAGCCCAAGATTACACAATATTAAAGAAAGCCCAGACTATGATGTGAATTTAGCTCTCATTTGAGACCAACGTTGACCAGTTTGTGACCAATTTAAACCAATTTGCGACAAATATAGACCATATTGTGACCAATGTATATCAATCTGTGACCAATGTAGATCAGTTTGTGACCAATGGAGACCAGTTTGTGATTAATATAAACCAATAGACCAGTTTTTTAATCAATACAGCCAGTTCTTGACCATTTAAGACCAGTTTGTGACCAATGTAAACCAGTCTGTGACCAAAGTTAACCAGTTCATGACCATTTGTGACCAATGTAGACCAGTTTGTGACCAAAGTAAACCAGTTTGTGACCAAAGTTGACCAGTTTGTGACCAAAGTAGATCAGTCTGTGACCAATGCAGACCAACAGACCATTCTGTGACCAATGCAGCCAGTCTGTGACCAATGTAGACCAGTCTGTGATCAATGTAGACCAGTCTGTGACCAATGTAGACCAGTCTGTGACCAATGTAGACCAGTCTGTGACCAATGTAGACCAGTCTGTGACCAATGTAGACCAGTCTGTGACCAATGTAGACCAGTCTGTGATCAATGTAGACCAGTCTGTGACCAATGTAGACCAGTCTGTGACCAATGTAGACCAGTCTGTGATCAATGTAGACCAGTCTGTGATCAATGTAGACCAGTCTGTGACCAATGTAGACCAGTCTGTGACCAATGTAGACCAGTCTGTGACCAATGTAGACCAGTCTGTGACCAATGTAGACCAGTCTGTGACCAATGTAGACCAGTCTGTGATCAATGTAGACCAGTCTGTGATCAATGTAGACCAGTCTGTGACCAATGTAGACCAGTCTGTGACCAATGTAGACCAGTCTGTGACCAAAGTAGACCAGTCTGTGATCAATGTAGACCAGTCTGTGATCAATGTAGACCAGTCTGTGATCAATGTAGACCAGTCTGTGACCAATGTAGACCAGTCTGTGACCAATGTAGACCAGTCTGTGACCAATGTAGACCAGTCTGTGACCAATGTAGACCAGTCTGTGACCAATGCAGCCAGTCTGTGACCAATGTAGACCAGTCTGTGACCAATGTAGACCAGTTTGTTTTGAGCAATGTAGTCATAAAATGAGCCTCATCACAGTGTACACTATATGGTTTCTGAATTATTAATGAATTCTAGAAAACTCTTGATTAAATTCATGTTCTGAGTGGAGAGGCCATGACAGTAATTGTGCTCATTAAGGGTAAAAAAAACCTGAGAATTCCACACTTACACATTCTTTTTTTTTGCCTTACTCAACATAAAAAGACTTAATATCCAATTTCTAGGGTTGACAGGCATTTTGATAAGACACTACTGTAATTATCTGTTCTATTTATAGGTTTAATTTGGTGTTTTATTTACACTTAACAACAAATTCGTCCATAATTTGACTTGTCCTATCTCTAGGCCAAGATGGGGATTTTCAGGGTCAGATGCAAGATTTCTAGAAAGGAACTGTTTTGGGCTTTCTATGAGTAGTTATAAGAAAAGTTCTGACTTCCAGCCAAAATCCCCATGAAATTTAAATACAGGTGCCTAAATATGGGAATCAGCAAGCCCACTGAACCCCTTCTGCCCCTGGATTTTGGAAAACACATTTTTAAGCTATACATGAACTATTTATAGAATTGCTATTTTAGCAATTCTTTTTATAGAATACTAACCTCTTTGTCAGCATCGGTCTCTATACTGCCCATGGAGGGGTTTGACGTTACTATATTTAAACTTCCGTGTAAGGGGTCCATGCTGGGCAGATACTCTGTCTCCACGGAATAGTCTGTGTGTAATCTTCTTGGACTGGCATGTGGTCTAGGTGCTGAAATACCATATTATTTATACAATAATATGGTATACAATATATTATGCAATATACAATATTATATTTAATAATTTAAACAAACTATAAATTAATATATATTATATTTAATATTATATATCTGGATCTATGCTTATAATTTTTGTATTCATAAAATTATTTCTGAGCATTATACCAACAATTAGATCCAGATTAAAAAAGGGAAGATGGGCAGGTTGATCCTGATCTACACTGATCCCTCATATGCAAGAAAGCTTACCTTGTTGCGGGGAACCAGCTGATCCTATTCCTGAGTCACCTGACCTTTGGCCTGTCCAATCAGCATCATTCCTTGGGATCACATGACCTGTCATCTGCTCAGCTATCACCGGATTGGTCAAATCTGGGAAAGTTTCAATGGCATCATGAATGATCTCCCTTGCAATGGTTTCTGATACTGCATCTGCTGCTTCCAAATTTGCTGAGTCATTCAGTGCCTCTAAAATAGACTGGTCTATATTATCTTCCATGTTTTCAAGTTCAGTTGTTGTTTCTTTGGAAGAACCTTCTATGTTGTCCACAGATGTCGAATCTGTCCTTTCTGGAAAATTTTGTTCCAAATCATCCTCAGGAGCTGTCTGATATTTTGGTTTTTGATCAAATTCACTTGACAGAAAAGGATTTAGATTTGGATCGATTTTTGACTGTGTCACTGTTTGAGCATCATTGTCACCAAAATCAAAATTATCCAGTGAACCAGTCTGCATTTCTGTCTGTTTCCAGTCCGTCTTTGAACTGTTATCACCAAATATATCAAACACATCAATTCCTGTATTCACCACTCTTTCAGTTGCATTTCCCGCATTTGTATCCATGTTGACTCCAAATGCATTCAAATCCGACTCTTCAAATGTATTATTTTCGGACATTTGTAAAAAAGGGTTGAAGGAATGCTCTTGTGAAGTTTCTTGTGCTGTGTCAGCAAAATCTCCAAAAGGGTTTTTAGAATCTGGACTTCTAAACTGATCTTCTTTATCTTGAGAGAAACCAAAGTCAGAAAAATCACCAAAAGGATTGCTTGTACCAGCATCTGTTTTTTCTGCTTTATTTTCTTCGCTGGATGTTAAGTCAGAGAAATCACCAAATGGGTTTTTAGTAACAGCATTTGGAAATTCATCTTCTGATGTTTTTCTAACTTCGTTGGAAGTAAAGTCTGACATATCATCAAAAGGATTGTGTGATTCAGTATTTGCAACAGTATTACCTGATGCAGTCTGCTCTTCAGTGGTTACAGAGTCAAAAAAATCACCAAATGGGTTGCTAATGTCAGAAATGGGAACATTTTCTGATGTATCGGGCACGTCAGTGGAACCAAAGTCAGAAAAACCCTCAAAAGGGTTACTGGAATCAGTAGTTACAATATTATCATTTGATGTTTTGTGTAACTTACTGGAAGAGGTTTCAAACATATCTAGGTCACTGACAGGTTTTTCGGGGTCACTGAAAACTGGATCGGGATTTCCAGGACTTTCAAGTATATCGCCAGATTCATCAGAACCCATGTTCGCTCGCAGAGAATTTCTTTTCTGTTTAACTTTTTCTATCATTTCTACATCATTTAAATTCGGAAGACTCGATTCTCTCAAGTAATTAGCACTGTCGTCTCGAAAACTGTTCATTGGTGTGTATGGTGTACTGTTTTCACCACTCTTAGGTTGTTCAAATTCAGGTAGATCCAGCCCAGCTTCAAGAGATGCTTTCTTTTTGTGTATTTTTTCCACCATCTCTGCACTGTTAAAACTTGGTAAGCCTCTGTCGGTATCAGATGTACCAAATCCTTGATCCATTACACTGTTAGGTGGGACAACAAATCCTGGCAAACCATATCCTGATTCTGACTGCGTTCTAGAATTGTATGTCGATGCACTCTCCAGTGGAGTTCCCATTCCTGAGTTTATGAATGGGGTATTTGTTCCAGAAAAGACTGAGGGACTATTTTCGCCAGAGTTTCCAACTTCTGGTGTAGGAATCTTATCAAATAGTTCCGATTCTTCAAGTTCAGCTAGATCATCCGCCTGCGATCTTGCATCACACTCAACAATCAAACTTGGTGACTTCTTTGCATGGGAATGTTCACTTCTCATTTGGTTCACATCAAGAAAGCTTAAATTGGAAAATGGCTTTTTCTGAACCATGTTATTTAAAGCATCTAACTTTTCAGTTGCATGACCTTCATCATCATCAAAGTCATTTAACTGGAAGTTCACATGGTTTGCAGCATAAGAACTTGCACTGGATTCTGAATCACTTTCAAAGGAATGTGAATTTTGAGCACTGGGTTCATCTTCCACTGTTATCAACATTGGATTTCCGATATCACTTTCATTGTCCTTATCCACTTTAAGTACATAATCACCGAAAACTTCAATCTCGCCTGTTGAAGTTTCATTATTTTTGCCAACTATTTCACCTGGTTTATGAATTTCAACATCTGTATCCATACATGTAGGTATTTCATTTTCTACAGCACCACTTTCAGTTCTTATACCTTCATTTTTAAGAATATTTTCCTTTTCTACTTTAATTTCTGGTGCTTCTGGTGTCATTTCAGTTTCCACATCTTTGTTTATATCTTGATCATTCTGGTGACCTTCAACTGTTTCATTTTCATTCACTTTACCATTCTCTCCAAACAAACCAATCTCAGCAGACTGTGTGATCTGTGAATTCTCCGCTTCAGTTTTCAAGTCCAATGGAATGTGTTTGTCTGTGACATTTTCATCTATGCTTGGGTTCTTCGAACCCACTTCAAAACTAACCACATTTAACGTGTCATCAACTGAACTAAATGGGTCAACTAATTCACTGTCCGATATCCCTAGATCAAAGATGTTACTGGAATGAGCAGATGACAGATTTGTGGATTCAAATTCTGTGGCCGATCGGAAATCCGGATACGGATTTGTTGTGAGCAAAATTGTGTTATCATTAGTTTCTGCATCAACCGATAACCGGAAATCCGGATTGTCAGTATTATCACTGTCACAGGATGATGGAAAGTCCGGATATGGATTTGTTGACAGAAGAGTTGTACCAACAGTATTTTCATTATCACCGGAAGTTAAGAGGTCAAAATCAAGAACATGTTCTGATTTCACTAGACTTGAATTGCTTGTATTGGCCGTATACTGGTCATCGTCAAGATCAATTTGTTCGTAGTTCCGAAAACTTTCCATGTGAGGACTTGGAACGGAATCGTTTCGATCTACTGACCCTTTATTAGATAATTCGTCTAACGATTCTATATGGAATGTAACATTACTTAAAACAGCATTTTCATCGTCATAATTCACACTCCCTTCAGCATTGAATGAACCTGACGCACCAGCTTCCTGTTCATCTGGCACAATGTCTTTACGTGTTTCTTCAGGAGTGTGACTCTCGGGTGTGTGGTCCCCTAACAAGAAGGCCTTTAGTACCGGCATGACTTGTTTCCGAGACGCTTTCACATTTCCCTGCTGAAAAACCGTGATGTCATCAAAAGGCGCAAATATCTGCTCAAGCTGAAGGTCAACGTCTCCACAAATGTCCAAAAAATTAGCCACCTGAAATAAAGAAATAGATGAAAAGGGAACTAAAACATGCAAATAGCTAAGTCAATATCCAACCAATTGTCTGTCTCATTAAACTTTGGGGAAAACTGGTGTGAATTGATACCGTAAACCAATAAATATTCATGCAAACAAATTTTTGCATTATGGCAAGGTCACACATATTCACGACTATTTATTTCCACATTTGTCTAATTTCTGGAATATAATTTCATAATCCTGTCGACAAATTCTCACAAACAAATTTTCGCGCTTCAGTGCCTATATGCCAATACAGGGAAAATCAACTGGTCGCGAATATTCATTTTTTGGTTTACAGTACATCAGTTTCCGAAGCTACTGCTATTAGACGTTTTATACCCTGGGGCTAATTGGTTCATCTTTCTTCTTTGGAAACTTCTCAGAATGCAAAAATTAATGTCAGGCCGTGTAAGGCAAGCTGGTGTAAACATGCAAGGTTACAAAATGTTAAGTTTACTAATCAACATCAATTTACCATATTGTCAAAGTAAGCAGTACTGCATTAGTAATCAATTCAGCTGTTCAAATGTGATGTCAACACCAGATTCACTTTCATTGGGTTACAGCCATATATGTAGTGTTTGAAGATCCAGAGGGGGTTTGGTGGGATTGCTGGAACCCTTTTTGTAGCAGAAATATTTAATTTTAATAGATTTTGGCCACAAAGGTGAAAAATATCATGCAACTACCCTAAGACTGCCTGCAATAAGACAAATATATACATACATGTATATACACATTGTTATGCATGTGCGATCAGTGTAGATCCAGATCAGCCGGCACATCCGTGCCCTCTGATCAGGATTTGCACTGGTCGCATTTTTGTCAGAAATACTGTATATTCCCTATTAAACGCCCCCGGGGGCGTAACATTTTGCAAAGGGGGGGCGTTTAATAGAGACCAACTATTGACAAAATGTAGTTTTCAATAATTGTGTTATTTTTTAATCAATAATCATAGGAAACAATTTTGTCATTTTCCTATAACTTATTTTTAAAAAACTTAACCTGAAATGAAATTTTTCACACTGAAATGATGAAATGTATTCATTTGGATTAATGCTGAGAGATTAAAGATTGTCATGTCATTGTAAGTCACTCGTTTACTTTTGAAAAAAGACTGGGGGGGCGTTTATTAGGGGAGGGGCGTTTAATAGGGAATATACGGTAACCATACGAATGATCTGGATCAAGATCTGGATCTTCACTGTTTGCCCACACAATAAAGGTGTGTCCATGGAGGAAAGGGTTAAGAAGACAAAATCTTCTAAAAGCATAATCCTCTAACATTTTGAAATGATTAAGATTTCATAATCACAAGAGATTAATTAATGACATCAAATTCCATCAGGAAAGGTTAAATATTTCCTCATTAATTCTTTTGAAACCTGATCTAGAGGTTAATAACCTATGACAGTGACTGGAAAAACAAAATTAATGGACAGGTGTTGTTTTGAGTGGTGTCTGGCAAAAAATTAAAGGTGAAAACTAGAGCCTTAGATTACTGTAGTTTTAGAAGAAAAATAGATTTTTTTTTAAGATCTTCTTGTGTATTTTCTGCTTTTTTTCTGGTTGTGGCATTTGCTGATATGCCTTTTTTATTTAGAAAGCCCCACGGCATGCCCCATGAGTGGCCAGGGGCCTTGTTTGAACATTTTTGGTAGAGGACTAACTCAAAGAAGAAGATTGTCAAAGATCATAACTGACCATGTTGTTCCTGAGGATATGTTTTTGAAT